>MQTX01000305.1:0-14129 GCA_009735665.1 Angiostrongylus cantonensis
TTTTTTTTTTTTTTTGATGAACAGACGGCCTATATACTCCTTAAAGTAGACAGTTTGCTATGTAATCACTGTTATACCTATTGAGATAATGACCATAATTGAACCCAAGAGTTGTTGAAATTATTTCACAGGATTTCACACATTTCTAGAAGCGTTCGTTTTTTTTTTTTTTTTATCTATCAACTATCGAGTTGAGAAAGCTGTGAAATGCTGGTGACACTAGCTGCATCTTCTACAGTCAACTTCAGTTTTCGTTTATTGTGTTTTTTATGGAAAAAAAACTGCAAGGAAAGTCTTCTTTCTCCTGCAAAGTACGATTATATCCAAAGTGGCATCATCTAGAAGTGACGCTACGTATGCGAGCTGCTTTATTATCGAATATTTGCTTTCTTTTTGTCAGCTGAGTACTCCAATAGCCCAGCATCAACTCATTTAGTGTAATCAGATCCGATCCACTTGATCATTTACTGACATTTATGCACTTTTACCTCTTGATTCGAACGCCACAGCTTCGCATCCTATTAAGTAATTTTTCCAATCACGTCCCATAAGTTTCTTATCGTTTTCATTCCACTTTCGTTTTCGAAAAATTTCTTTCCTTTTCTTCAAAATGTTCACACAGTTTAGTCTTCGTCTCGGTCAACTTCTTATCCCGCTATAGTGAGGGGCAGCTCTGCAGAACACTCCCCAGTTGGTAATTTGTCGCTTCTACGTATCATAACAAAACCAACTGAACCAGCGCATGAAAACATAAAGACCGTTAAGAAATTAAGTAAGTCATTATTCGCAACTGGAAAATGGTTGCAAACTATGGCTCATCTTAGACGCGGTCAATAACTTTAAATGAAAATCAGCGTTATTGTTAAACTATGGTTTATTAATAGTATTCTGCGACGAAACGTCCATTTCAGGGAATACGTTACTATTGATGACATTGATCTCACCAGAATGGCTCCGGAAGTGGAGCGGACTTCTCAACTTATCCCTCTAACTTCTTCTTACGATATGGGCCAGGTTCTGCAAGCAGTAGCTGAAAATGGTTTCAAGTTCATCTGAAGGTTGGTATTTTTCACGTCATTTTTTCAAGTTGCTTAGATTTATAGGCCGGCCTTAATTGCCTCGAACTGTCTAAACCGCAAATGGAAAAATGGCTTTGGGGAATCATTTAAAAGTGTATTGATAAGAAATTAGTTTAAAGGCGTTACAGTCTTAGCTTGCGGCTTACTGTGTTCTCATCTACCAATGCTTAGTGATCTGTTTTAGAGTTTGTTCTCCAGCTTGTTTTTTTAATTTCTCTCTTCACGCTAGATTTTCTGGCCATGTGACATATCACTTCTCAGGGTCACCTGGCAAAGACGAAACGGGGTGAATATGCGTGGTTTCAGATGTGAATTACGAATTGGCAGAAAGCGTAGTAGTATGCTACTTCGTATGCTACTTCTTCGTATGCTTAGTTGTTTATTTCGTGTGGCATAAAATATCCCGAGGGGAAAATGAAATCTGAAAAGCATTTGATTCTGTTGAGATCATTAAGGAACACTTTGCTTGGAACCCGCAGATAAACGAAGAGCTGCATGGGTTTCAAGAATCAGAAGTAATTTTCGTCATAGTCCTCTTCATCTCATTTTATGCAGTTGAAGTTGGAAAAAGACAGCAAAATCACTTGGTTTTCCTTTTATTAACAAACGGTAGCAAAAAGCGGTCGCAAGCAGGAAACATAAAGTGTGATAGCTTTTAGCAGGATTTTTGAACCTTATGAGGTCCTTAAAATTATCGTCAACAATACCACATGAAGTGAAGCAATGGGAATAGGAACAGTGATTGCAATGAAAATTATGAAATAATGGAAAGCGAGTGCAATACTTTTATTTGACTGTGTACTGCTTGAAGGCACTGACAGATTAGAAAAAGGCGGAGGAAAGTCATCAAGATGGCTCATCACCCTTCCATGCCGATGTTCCTATCTCTCACTATTAACACAGCAAATTTGACTGAATAAATGAGCACCATAGAAGTTTATTCATTTATGTAAAATCAGATATGAAACAGTCTACATCGACGGCAACAGCAACAACAACAACGATAACTATACCAACCTCACATCAACTCAACAGATCAGTTCGCAAGAACGTATAAATAAACATATCGACTATTTATGCTAACGTTTATAGAAAGTCTGTTTTTTGATTTTCATTGAAGTAAGTAGTAAACAACGTGCAATTCCCACATCTAACACCATGATGATTTCGAATTCGGTATGACACCGTCAAAAGGCCATGAATTCCAAAAATAAATTTCCTAAAGCAAGCAGAAAACTCGCTCGCATGGTACTGGAGCCTCTCTCCACGCTTTCTGTTCGAAGTAGAACTTTAGAGGGCAGGATATGGGATGGCCTTTCTTCAGAGGAAATGTGAAGCCTCTCGTATGAGACGGCGTGTTGGGTAACAGATTAATGCATGAATGGTAAACCTTAATTAATTTAACCTGTTGCCTTAAAGGAGTGCAAAGATCGGCTGACGAGGGAACTGTTCCGGTAGTGCAAATACAGAGCAAAATTCGTTGCCACAGCGTGTGGTTGGTTGGATCCGGTTCCAGTGGCTTCCAGCGTAACCCGATTAGTTCACCTCACCTCACCTAGTCTCATCACCTTGCGTCGTAGACAGACACACCCAGTGTGAGCGATACTGAAGACGGTTTGATACTGGCTATTCAATTTAACCATTCCTTTAGTCGAGGCATAGCCTAGCTATGGTGCTTTTAAGTCTTCACCGCAATTTGGATCTGTGGGAAGCGTTGTATCTGTTTGTTTGATCAACATTACCAGTTGGTCCAGGTGCGATATTTAGATTATCAACATAGAAGTGAGCATAGTAAATTGACCGACGTTTTCGGGACGATGTGACAAGTCTATAAGACACTGTACAAAGGCACTGCATTAATGATTTGTGGTTATCTTTTCTTACTGCACATTTCAGGTGCAACGCGACACGCATCCCTTCATCTTGTCGACCTTGCTGGCTCAGAACGTGTCTAGGAGTCTGGTGCCGAGGGTGATCGCTTTGAAAAAATAACATTTATAAATTCTGCACTCTGGAATTTGCAAAAGTGTATTCTAAGTCAATTAAATAAGGTGATATTCTGTGCTTTATCGCAATTCACTTTTTTATTGTGAGAAATCCTAATTATTTATCTATGCTTCCTTTGCGCAGTTTGTGTGAGGCTGATGTAGATCGCCTTTCTATCAAATTCTTGTTTCTAGAGCACTGCTTCGGGTTTTCCCAGAATGTTGTTTTATTTTTCGATTTGCTCATTTTCAGCTTTCAAATGGAAAAGTAAATTAAATTTTTAAAATTTACTGCACAGACTGGACTGTCGTGAATCACCTAGTACATGCATGTACCACCTGTCGCCCCGCCCGTGGAATGACTCCGGAGGGCGCCAGTAAATCATCTATTTCTCCCTGTCACGTGGATGAGTGGTCCAGCGGGTTTAGCTTGCTCTAGAGACTGATTGAGCTCCCTGCCTTCCTTTTAGGGTTTTCGTGAAGATCCCTGACCATTGGATCTGTGGTCTTCCTGCTTTTGTTCATCCATTGTCGATAATGGATATTGCTTGTCCTGTTCACCTTATCTTCGATGCTTTGGTGTATAGAAAGGTGTCCTTGATTTTTGATCATTGACGCGGATCGGTGCTACGGATCCCTTTCCTTACTTGCGTCATAAGGGATACTCCTAGGCTCGTCCTTTCGACTGTGCGTTCATTAACGTTGAGTGATTTTTCAACCAGCTTAAGCAGCGAATAAATTTCTGAGCATATGTTTAGGCAAGAAATACTATTGATTTAAAAAGGTGAGCACGGAGTCGGGAGTTCTTTTTGTCCTCACTACATCCTCGATGGTCTTAAAAGTTCCCCAGTCCGCTCGTTTCCTTCTACTCAACTCTGGTGCTATTTCGTTCTTCATTGAGCATATGTTTAGGCAAGAAATACTGTTAACTTAAAAAGGTGAGCACGGAGTCGGGAGTTCTTTTTGTCCTCACTACATCCTCGATGGTCTTAAAAGTTCCCCAGGCCGCTCGTTTCCTTCTACTCAACTCTGGTGCTATTTCGTTCTTCATGCTGATTTCCCGACCAAGATAGACATAACTGGAGCATTCGAAGATGCTCGTTCCGTTGAGCATGAATGGACCATGGGAAACTAATCCATTCCTCATGAACATCGTTTTCGTGAGGTTAACCGCAGATTGCGGGTTATATTGACCGTAGTGATGGTGAAGAAGTTAGCTCATAACAAGTAGTTTTGAAATTCTCACAGATAATGAGGTATTTTGACGCTGAGAATTCACTCATCCAACTCACTTTGTCCTTTATTTATTCGTTTATGTAAGGAACTGCCTCTTTGCTTCTGGCTTGTCTTGATAAGGATTTACATGGTTGCTAAGAATTCGGTATTTTGGCTGACCCTTTAGCGGAAGCAATTTCTGTTTCAGTTAAATGTTCTAGTGGTTTTGAATGAAAAATCTTTAAAAACTTCACTGCATCAGAAACACTCACAGAGGCGAATTAGACAAAAATCCAAAGCAAGCAACGAAAGCAGCAATGATTCGACGTACCACTGTACAATAGCTTTCTGTGACAACTGAGTGCCACTGAGTGGGATCTAGAAAAGAGGACCACCATATAAATCAAGTAACCTCATCTTGAATAATGGATCGTTCATCTTCTTTTCTTTAACCTAAAGGAACTATTAATCTGTACTTCTATTTATTGTGAACTACAACAGATAAAACGAAATTCAGACATATCTAGCCAGGACTGTTCATTGAAAGGATCCCGAAATACACCTACAGTCCAGGTATCGCCAGGATGGCATCGTGTGTAATCAGTCAGGTTAGAAAGTTTTAAAAAAGAATTTTTACTATCTTCGGTGAATTATGTCTTAACTAAGGTGGTTTATCATGTTTGTTTAGAATAAGAACATCGTTGCTTAGCAGAGTTTTAAGTATCTTTTTCTCAAGGTTTCTCTTGCTTAATTTCGCAATGCTAGCAAAAACTTTATCGTTAGATATTCTGTTTGCATGACAAACTGCAATAGACGCTGTATTAACGAACAACGTACTGTTATTTTCTGACTGTTCATGAAACCAATGCAGTAACGTTGCTATTGTATTGCTAACTTTAGTGCACGAAGGTAACTTTAGAAGCTCTCATTTGCAAAGCAGTGCTGGATGATGCAGGCAGAATGTCTTGAAGTTTTCACATGAAGACTGCTGGTGTAAAAGGGATAATCATAACGATTGCTAAATGAGCAGATTCTGACGCTCTTGTAGGCTTTTCTCCACTTAACAGTAGCTTATCAGCAAAATTTTCTCTTTATTTCTACAAAGTTTGTCGACCAAATAAAATAGCTTCGTTACGACCACGGGTAACCCTATTTCTTCTCCTTTTATAGCCTTCAAGTTTATACTAGTCTTTCTGTTCTCTGTGTACTCAAAGTTAGTGTTCTGGGCACCACGTTTAAACCATTTATTTCTGTTAGTTTTGCAACGAATTTCTTACGTTTTTCTTCATTTCCTTCCAACACATCGCTTTAATTTCTCGCATTATTTTTAAACTCCAAATGTGCAATCGTTAACCGGTCGTTTTATGCTAATGGTCCTGTCCATGATTATAACTGATTCAAAAAGAAAAAAATTCGCAATATTCCAAATGTTGCATCTATTCGTTAACGTTAATGTATTCCTACATCCTGAACCCAAAGCCCTACGTTCCGTTTAGCAGTAAGCACTTTTGATTTCGGGCATTGTGTGTGAAAAAACAACTACAAAAAGCCCATTAGAATATCAAGTACATGCGAACATATAATATACACGCATAATCATAACGCATGACTCGACCTGTTCTGAGCTCTCCTCTACTGTTCGCCTAGACTTTACCTGATAGCCCATGGATTTGAGACCGATAGACAAGAATCATTGTGTCGTTCATAGAGGAGTCACTGATCAGAACGGCGCCCATGATTCCAATCATTGTATATGTAAAGTGGAATACTGTTGCTTTCCAGTTTAAAAGATTTGACCAATATGAGTCGTATAAAAAAAGATAGTCCAGAGAAGACAAAGTAGGTAAACGTGGAGGAGACTGAATGAGCGACACCTACATTTTCTCCATTCTGATTCTGAAGAACTGCTACAAACAGCTGATGGCGTGTAGACGTTATATGCTGTTAGTTACGCTTAACTTCAGTTACTGCTGCGCACCGACGCATTTTGAACGTTGCCGTGATTCGAGCGTGCTCAATCACCTGTGTAGCTTTCCATACGAATCACAGAACATTAAATCCATTATGTTGTGCTAACTGAACTCTGAGTTACCATGAGTGCAAGGTTGAATGTAATATGCTCATGAAGGCCGCTAAGATTTTAAACGAGGAAAATTCCACTCTGCTGCACTACTTCCGAAAGGTGGGTCCTCTCTGCCCATACTATCAGTTTGTCGATAAATTGTTTTTGAATCTCAGTAGAGAAGAAGAAGTACCGCACTACTCGGTAAACAACATTCGGTTTCTAATGTGCAAATGTGCCGAAAATAAGCAGACACGGCTGTTCAAGTGCTTTATTTACCAATTTACTAGTCTTACTGGGAATCTGTTTTATACGATAGGTTTGACGAAGGAAGCCAGCAAACGATGAACATGCTGGAGTTCATCGACTGTGGTTTGACCATAGAAAAGTACGACAAGTTGCTGAGTTAAATGAAGATGCGAGGACTAGGCATTGACTAGCTCGAACATCATTATTCTTGACGTTTTTTCTTGAGTAAACGACGAATTTGTTGAACACATGCTCTACAAAATTGATTCGAATGTTTTGAAATTTAGTACGCAATGGAGCGCAAGGTTTTTGAGAAGGATAACACGCCTTGACTTTGTGGGCTTACGATCTTTACGTTGCTTTGTCCGATCATCCGGTGTTCAGGTAAATTCACCCATGTATTACGCCGATCTTCACAATTGATGTAATGTCTAGGTATGAGTACAAAATAAAGACTTATACTGAAACAAGCGTTCTGAAAAGCAGTCTAATTTTATGTTACTTTTGATATCAAATTTGTTGTAGAATATGTTGATAGCGAATCAAGACAAATTTTTATTCCAAGAGCTCTACTTTTGTTCAGTTAAATGTTCTAGTGGTTTTGAATGAAAAATCTTTAAAAACTTCACTGCATCAGAAACACTCACAGAGGCGAATTAGACAAAAATCCAAAGCAAGCAACGAAAGCAGCAATGATTCGACGTACCACTGTACAATAGCTTTCTGTGACAACTGAGTGCCACTGAGTGGGATCTAGAAAAGAGGACCACCATATAAATCAAGTAATCTCATCTTGAATAATGGATCGTTCATCTTCTTTTCTTTAACCTAAAGGAACTATTAATCTGTACTTCTATTTATTGTGAACTACAACAGATAAAACGAAATTCAGACATATCCAGCCAGGACTGTTCATTGAAAGGATCCCGAAATACACCTACAGTCCAGGTATCGCCAGGATGGCATCGTATGTAATCAGTCAGGTTAGAAAATTTTAAAAAAGAATTTTTACTATCTTCGGTGAATTATGTCTTAACTAAGGTGGTTTATCATGTTTGTTTAGAATAAGAACATCGTTGCTTAGCAGAGTTTTAAGTATCTTTTTCTCAAGGTTTCTCTTGCTTAATTTCGCAATGCTAGCAAAAACTTTATCGTTAGATATTCTGTTTGCATGACAAACTGCAATAGACGCTGTATTAACGAACAACGTACTGTTATTTTCTGACTGTTCATGAAACCAATGCAGTAACGTTGCTATTGCGGCGAGATTGTATCGCCCTGCCTAACTCCTCTCTTGACGTCAACGTTAATGGCGTTGTAGAATGGTGAAATCTTGGTTGCGAAATTTTTGTAGAGCTCACGAAGATTCTTTATATACTGAGTAGGGACTCCTTGACTACCAAGGGCTTCTATGACTGCTTGCATTTCAATTGAATGAAAGGCCTTCTCTATGCCGATAAAAGTGGGACAGAGCTGTCTTTTGTACTCTCGCGATACTTCAGTGAGCCTTGTTAACGTGTGAATGTGGTCCACCGTACTAAACCCTTTTCGAAACCCTGCTTGCTCGCATGTCTGTCCTTCGTCCATTGTTCTGTCAATCTTGTTTGGGATGACTCTAGTGAAATGTTTGTAGACGACAGACAGCAAGCAGATTGGGCGATAGTTGCCTATGTCGTATATGTAAGTCGCCCTTCTTGAACAACAACACGGTCTTGTTGGTCTTGCACTAAGTAGAGATCTTGCATTCAGACAGGTAACGTGTGAAGAGCAGAGCCAGTGTGCTTACGAGGACAGGCGGAAGGTTCTTCAGACGTTCTGATCTTATCCTCTCGGGATCTGGTGCTGTTCGATTTTTCACCGATGAAATGGCATGTCGGATTTCGGAAGGGAGAATTGGTGGTACGACATATCCATCCTCTTTTATTTCATATGACGGGACGTGGACGTAGCTATCGAAGAGATCTCAGTAGTAATCGTGGATGATTTTCTCCATTGCCATTCTGGACGCTATTATTGTTCCGTCTGGACGTCGGAGTGCAATCATCTTGGTATTGTAACTGGCGAAGCTTCAGCGGGCTTTGCAAATGCTTTTCCCAGCTTGTGCAGCGTCGACTATCACTGCTGCTTTTTTTTGTTTAAGTTCTTCTTTTATCGCCTGTCTGCATTGTTTCGCAAGCTCGGATGTTAGTTCGCCGTTGCCTGCAGCTCGTGCGAGTCCACGCTGGCGTATTAGCTCGAGAGTTTTTGGAGACAGACGTCTCATGATGACTTTCGAACTAACAGCTTTCATGGCGCTAGCATGAAAATGTTCAAAGAGCTGATCGTATTTCTCGCTGATGTTGTCGACAACGGCATCTTCCCAACAGCCGACTAATGAGTTGAATAAGTTCTAGTTCGTGGTGGTTCTGGAATTTCGGTTTTTGAAGTTAGCGGTTTTTTCTCCTTTCCGCAGGAAATAGAATCCTGCACGACGGAAACGGTGGTCTGATCTCGGGTACAATTTTGAGACAACTGCGACATCGGTTAGGGAGAACTTTTTATTTACTATGATGTGGTCTATTGCGAAATATAACTTTAATGAAGCTGAGATATTTGCAAAACTCTGGACCGCAGGTGTCTATGGTGGGGAACGAACGCGCTATTGTCCTTTCCGGGGGGTAACGCTCTCACCACCACACCATGCGGGTCCTTCTTTTCGCCTGTCTCTCAGCTAGTTCTATCGATCTTTTGTCATCAACGATCACCTGTCAGCGGGATTGATCTGGGGAGCCCAAAAGCCCAAATCGGCAGCGAACCCAGTTAAGCTGAGGCTGCAGTTATAGTTCCCAGGTTTGACTTTCTATTAACCTCGGCATTGGAATTTACTTCCATAGAAAAACACGCAATACAGTACAACACAACAGTATCTGACGTTTCGGCAGTATCGCCTTCTTCAGAGCCTGGAAGGGTATACTGATATACAATTTAGTAGGCCAAACACTTCAATAACACTTACAGTAAGACGGAAAACTTTATGGCAATCACATGATTCTGTGGAAGTAAACGTATGCTGTATAACAACCTCGCGATTGCTGAACAAGAAAACTACGCTGCAGTTATAATCACAATTTTAACTTATTAGACTTTTAGCAACTTTTTTAACTCCGAACAAATGGTGGAGAACAAGCCAACGACATTTCATACACCGCTAGCTGAAAACTACCGTAAAACATTTTGCTTATCTCGCCTCAGCGTTGAATGCTGCGATGCTACGCTTCCGAACAAATGGTGGAAAACAAGCGAGGGACATTTCATGCACTGCGAGCTGAGAACTACCGTGAAAGATTTTGCTTCCTTCGCCTCAGCGTTGACTACTGCGATGCTACGCTTCCGAACAAATGGTGGAAAACAAGCGAGGGACATTTCATGCACTGCGAGCTGAGAACTACCGTGAAAGATTTTGCTTCCTTCGCCTCAGCGTTGACTACTGCGATGCTACGCTTCCGAACAAATGGTGGAAAACAAGGGAAGGACATTTCATACACCGCTAGCTGAAAACTACCGTAAAACATTTTGCTTATCTCGCCTCAGCGTTGAATGCTGCGATGCTACGCTTCCGCACAAATGGTGGAGAACAAGCGATGCATGACGAGCTGGGCACTATGGTGAATGATTCTGCTTCAGTCTCTACAGCGCTGAAGGGTAACGAAAAGAAACGTTCTGGTAAGTGATGAATTTCTCGCAATATTTCTCTCCGTCTTGCCTTTAACGTGTTGTGGCGAGCTTGGCACCATCGTGAATGGTTTTGATTCTTTCGCTTCAGTGTTGATGACTAGGAGAACGATATCATCAGCAAAGCGAAGGTGATGTATCTGCCGACCGTCGATTTTCACTCCCATATTATCCCATTCCAATGTTGGCATAACGTTCTGGAGGGTAGCTGTAAATAATTTTGGCGAGATTGTATCGCCCTGCCTAACTCCTCTCTTGACGTCAACGTTAATGGCGTTGTAGAATGGTGAAATCTTGGTTGCGAAATTTTTGTAGAGCTCACGAAGATTCTTTATATACTGAGTAGGGACTCCTTGACTACCAAGGGCTTCTATGACTGCTTCCATTTCAATTGAATGAAAGGCCTTCTCTATGCCGATGAAAGTGAGACAGAGCTGTCTTTTGTACTCTCGCGATACTTCAGTGAGCCTTGTTAACGTGTGAATGTGGTCCACCGTACTAAACCCTTTTCGAAACCCTGCTTGCTCGCATGTCTGTCCTTCGTCCATTGTTCTGTCAATCTTGTTTGGGATGACTCTAGTGAAATGTTTGTAGACGACAGACAGCAAGCAGATTGGGCGATAGTTGCCTATGTCGTATATGTAAGTCGCCCTTCTTGAACAACAACACGGTCTTGTTGGTCTTGCACTAAGTAGAGATCTTGCATTCAGACAGGTAACGTGTGAAGAGCAGAGCCAGTGTGCTTACGAGGACAGGCGGAAGGTTCTTCAGACGTTCTGATCTTATCCTCTCGGGATCTGGTGCTGTTCGATTTTTCACCGATGAAATGGCATGTCGGATTTCGGAAGGGAGAATTGGTGGTACGACATATCCATCCTCTTTTATTTCATATGACGGGACGTGGACGTAGCTATCGAAGAGATCTCAGTAGTAATCGTGGATGATTTTCTCCATTGCCATTCTGGACGCTATTATTGTTCCGTCTGGACGTCGGAGTGCAATCATCTTGGTATTGTAACTGGCGAAGCTTCAGCGGGCTTTGCAAATGCTTTTCCCAGCTTGTGCAGCGTCGACTATCACTGCTGCTTTTTTTTGTTTAAGTTCTTCTTTTATCGCCTGTCTGCATTGTTTCGCAAGCTCGGATGTTAGTTCGCCGTTGCCTGCAGCTCGTGCGAGTCCACGCTGGCGTATTAGCTCGAGAGTTTTTGGAGACAGACGTCTCATGATGACTTTCGAACTAACAGCTTTCATGGCGCTAGCATGAAAATGTTCAAAGAGCTGATCGTATTTCTCGCTGATGTTGTCGACAACGGCATCTTCCCAACAGCCGACTAATGAGTTGAATAAGTTCTAGTTCGTGGTGGTTCTGGAATTTCGGTTTTTGAAGTTAGCGGTTTTTTCTCCTTTCCGCAGGAAATAGAATCCTGCACGACGGAAACGGTGGTCTGATCTCGGGTACAATTTTGAGACAACTGCGACATCGGTTAGGGAGAACTTTTTATTTACTATGATGTGGTCTATTGCGAAATATAACTTTAATGAAGCTGAGATATTTGCAAAACTCTGGACCGCAGGTGTCTATGGTGGGGAACGAACGCGCTATTGTCCTTTCCGGGGGGCAACGCTCTCACCACCACACCATGCGGGTCCTTCTTTTCGCCTGTCTCTCAGCTAGTTCTATCGATCTTTTGTCATCAACGATCACCTGTCAGCGGGATTGATCTGGGGAGCCCAAAAGCCCAAATCGGCAGCGAACCCAGTTAAGCTGAGGCTGCAGTTATAGTTCCCAGGTTTGACTTTCTATTAACCTCGGCATTGGAATTTACTTCCATAGAAAAACACGCAATACAGTACAACACAACAGTATCTGACGTTTTGGCAGTATCGCCTTCTTCAGAGCCTGGAAGGGTATACTGATATACAATTTAGTAGGCCAAACACTTCAATAACACTTACAGTAAGACGGAAAACTTTATGGCAATCACATGATTCTGTGGAAGTAAACGTATGCTGTATAACAACCTCGCGATTGCTGAACAAGAAAACTACGCTGCAGTTATAATCACAATTTTAACTTATTAGACTTTTAGCAACTTTTTTAACTCCGAACAAATGGTGGAGAACAAGCCAACGACATTTCATACACCGCTAGCTGAAAACTACCGTAAAACATTTTGCTTATCTCGCCTCAGCGTTGAATGCTGCGATGCTACGCTTCCGAACAAATGGTGGAAAACAAGCGAGGGACATTTCATGCACTGCGAGCTGAGAACTACCGTGAAAGATTTTGCTTCCTTCGCCTCAGCGTTGACTACTGCGATGCTACGCTTCCGAACAAATGGTGGAAAACAAGCGAGGGACATTTCATACACCGCTAGCTGAAAACTACCGTAAAACATTTTGCTTATCTCGCCTCAGCATTGAATGCTGCGATGCTACGCTTCCGCACAAATGGTGGAGAACAAGCGATGCATGACGAGCTGGGCACTATGGTGAATGATTCTGCTTCAGTCTCTACAGCGCTGAAGGGTAACGAAAAGAAACGTTCTGGTAAGTGATGAATTTCTCGCAATATTTCTCTCCGTCTTGCCTTTAACGTGTTGTGGCGAGCTTGGCACCATCGTGAATGGTTTTGATTCTTTCGCTTCAGTGTTGATGACTAGGAAGTAGTATAATAATAGTAATATAGTTATATTGAATCTTGTGTTAGGGTTTTTTAGGTTTTTCGTCGTAATGTCTTTAGAAAATAAACTATTTTAGGGCGTTTGTCTTCATGCAATGACGTTTGCTCCAGTGAACATGACAGTGGATGATTTCCTTTCAATTGTACCTGAACCTCAACTTGCGGATTTCTAATATGTGAGTACGGCATTTATAGAGGTGAAATTTCTTTCTTGTTTTTTAAGTTTCAACTTCAGCAATCTCTTTCTTTCGTATTCCTTTACATAGGCACAGTATTTGTCCATAATTATTTATTTTATTTTGTTTCATTTGAAGCCGTCTTCACGGCTACTGCGCGGATCCCAGCACTTCTCACATTCGATTGGTTTGCTCGCACTCATTGTCCACAAAGATCTTCTTCAGTGGCTACTTGAGGATTTCTATTTCATCTTGAGTGTTGCAGAATACTGGTCGTGCAAATCTCTCGGGAGTCCTGAGGTTGAGCGTTCCCAATTGGATTGCAGAGAGCGATTTTTTACCATGCAATTCTGTTAGAAATTTCTCCACCCGGGAGCGATGAGTGGCCTGGCCGGCCCAGTGGACAATATAACCAGCACCGTGCTTGAGGTGACGGACCTCACTACCACTGTGCTGTCTGCCCCTACATGTATACACATGTACCGGGTAGTTATACACATGTATATATATATAAATTTAAATAAAACGATGTTCATGAAGAACAGATTGGTTTCGTTTGCCCCATTCGCGCTCAACGGTACGAATGCGTCTGAATGCTCCATTACGTCTGTTTTGATCGGGATGTCAAAACGATGAACAACTTAGCTCCAGAGCTGAGCATGAGGTAACAAGCGGCTTGGGGAGCTTTCAAGAGCATTGGGGATGTAGTGAAGAGAACAAAGAACACATATATATATATATGGGTGGATAGATATAGATAGATGTAGATATATGTATACATATATATTTAGATATGTCTACATGTATACATATGCAACATGTGATATACGTATGTGCATACCTACTACATATCTATCTCTTGTGTACGTATAATTGTGCATATTCACATATGCATATATGTTACTATTTTTATTTTTATTGCTATTATTATTGCTACTAATGTTATTGATACCTTGCGCCTCTTTTTTT
>MQTX01000305.1:14339-84594 GCA_009735665.1 Angiostrongylus cantonensis
TGTTTCCTTCGTACAAAGTCAACAAAATTATGTGAAACTGCAGTACATCATTAAAATATCTTCCAGCAGCTTGGTGCACTGTATTCGGAACATGAACCTCCGATATTGATGTTTCTACTCCAACTCCACCTTACTTAAAGTCCCAACTAAGCAGATCTCGGAAGATTAGTGGTGCAGCTGCCATTCACTCCGCAGCTCGGTTGTCATCTACATGGGTTAATTATTTTTATTCACTCAGAAGACCGACTCCTTATGAACCTCTTCATGATTAATCGATATATCTATATTTATGTTTGCCTTAACTTCTGTAAATAAATGTATTTTTATTTATCATCCATGCTGTATTTTTTAAAGAAGTAGCAGGACGTTTTTGGCAACGGTAGCAAATAGCGTCTTCTGACAACTCCGTAGAACGTTTGTTCAGCCTGTCTGCTATTTTTTCGTATGGTATTAAGATGCTCGATTCTTGTTGTAACAGTTGTCACTCTCACCTCTAGAGCCGAGCAGAAGAAGCGACAAACATTTAGATCTAATAAATACTCTGGGAACGTAATTAACAAAACAAAGGGTACATATTACAAAGTTAACCACGTCAATTATACAGTTTTTCCTGATGGAAATACAAGCATAAAGGTCCTGAATTCTCCATAATTCACAAGACTCCACCTCACATGCATGGATCCCAGCACTGCATTCTTTTGGTGCATTCTTTCGGCATCCGTAAGGCTTTTCCCACTTCCTTTTCAGCGCTATTGGAGACACATCTTTTCCACGAGTGTTCAGGAATGCTGTTTGACCCCGGTCTCGAATACTGGGATAGCTCTAAAAAGAGGTGCTTAGATCTTTATCACTAACGTTTTACAGAGCCCCTGTGCGCCAGTGCGAACTTTTCTGTTGCAATACTCGACACTCATCTGTATAACGCGGAAAAATGGAGGGCTCGATTGCACCAGGGAAGAGACCCACACAGTACAGCTTCTATTGCTGGACATTTCGAATAGTTGCTGTTTAGCTTTAGAGGTGGTGAAGTATGAACAGTGTTCCCAAAAACACTACCAAATAAACTATGATTTGATTGCAACGTTTAAGTACTTAAAAAGGAGGTGCCAAAACTCTACCCAAGATCGATGTTCAAACATATTCTATTACGTGCACACTTACCTAATACAGGCGTGTTAGAAAACTGCCGCTAGGCTAGTGAATGTCTAGCGTATAAGCGAAAAGTCGACCTAGTCCCAAAAATTACCTATAAAAATTGGTAAATATGTTTATCATACCTATAATTTCAGAGAACTTCTGAAACAAGTTCGGGTCACGATGATGAGAATGGAAGCATTATTGGTACCTGCTTGAATCGCTGAACACCATGGAAATTACAGAGGATAAATCTCGACTAATCCACCACATTAGCTACCGCATCTTTTTCTAAAAAAACACTTACTTGTTAGGTCCTATCCCTAAGCCGAATAGTTTGATTTCTACTCATTTTGTCAAACTGACAAAGACGAGATAGACGTACTAGAATGAATCACTGCCAAGGCGAAGAGTGTGCTGTGTATAGCCGTAGTCGTTGCCATTTTAACAATACCGGTACTTTTTGAATTAAATATACTTATTGCTGTATTACCCCCAACACCGAGACGCACTCCTATCGACAAACTGATACTTAGTTTCCTTGATTGTCTCCGAACAGTGGATTAGAACTACCGCCGCTCTGAAAAAGTCTAAGGTGCCGAAGAGATAGCCGAAAAAATTTTTGTAACCTTGCGCTAGATTATTAGTGAAAGAAAAAATACATCACCTCTACTGTAGATAAATTATTGTTGGTTTTAAAAAATACCTATATGTTATCTGAGAATGGCCTTCATGAGACCGATAAAAACATTCTGCTATCCAGTGGTCAATATGGCTTCTCAATATGTTCCTTAATGCTGCGAAATAAATGCTCATCATCTGAATTGCCCATTGGTTGACGTTACGGTTCACTTAGCTATCTTCAAAACCTGAATCAACGCTTTGGCATTTAGGTAAGGCAACGCTTTCTAACGGTATACAACCTCTTCCTGGCTGGCAGGTGTTCATGGGTGTCGGGTTGTGATGTACAACAGAGGGATTCGTTCTCCTAGCAAAGACTCCCAAACTGAAAAGTAGTCCGGCGTTTCTAACAAAAATTCCAACTAAGAGTAAACCAAAACCAGGACTCACCACCGCTCTGGTATCAAACCAGTGTCATTGCAGCAAATCTCTTTCTGATCCATAAGGGCGGTGACTGGATGTGGTGGTAACAACCTGAGGCAGACTGGCCTGGCCGACCACAGGAACTCTATTTAACCACAGTGGCTTACTAGCAAAACTCCAAAAAAAAAATGGAGAATACGCTGGGAGCCGCATAACCAATGAAGATGTGCCATCCAAGCATCCATGTATCCAAGCGTGAATTGGGCCTACAAAGCCAAGCCGTTTCTCATGAGCATCGTTTTTGTAAGATATAGTCGAAAACCAATCTCACCACAAACGTTATCAAACTCGGCAAGCATTCTTTCACCTTGGCTAAAGCTCGCTCTTATGAAAACGATGTAATCAGCAAAGTGAAGATGGTGTGATCACCCACCATTTCACTCCCTAGTTGTACCAATCCCAAAGTTTCCATGACATTCTCAAGAGTAGCGGTAAATAATTTTGGCAAGATGATATCGCTTTGCCTAACCCCTTTACTAACGTCATCATTAATATCACTGTAGAATGAAGAGTGCTTGCCAGTGAAATTTTAATTTAGCTTATGAAGAATCTCCATGTACTGGGCAGCAACGCCCTGACTGACCAGAGCTTCCGTGACTGCTTCTATCTCAACTGAGCTGAGAGCTTCCTTTAAATCGATGGAATTCGAAGAGAGCTGTGTCCGCACTCTCGCGATATGTCAACAAGAATTGTAATAGTGTAGATGTGGTCTATCTTACTGGATTCTTCCCGAAACCCTACTTGCTCACACTGCTGTCTTTCGTCAAATGTGCTGTTAGTCCTATCCAAGATTGCTCGAGTGAAAAGTTTGAGATGACAGACGGCAAGCAAATTGGAGGATAGTTTCCGATGTCGTGGAGGTCACCCTTCTTAAACAATAGGACGGTCTGTCTGGGCTTCCGCTGAGTAGGAACCTTGCATTCAGACAGGTAACGTGTGAAGAGCCGAGCCAGTGTGTTTACGAGGACTGGTGGAAGGTTCTTCGGGTATTCAGATGTTATTCATGTTAGGAGCTAGCGCTGTTCAATTTTTCACAGGCGAAATCGGGATTCCATTAAGATTCGGCTATCGGATTTTGGAGGAAGAACCGGGGGAAGAAATATCCAACCTTTTTCATTACTTGTGAGAGCGGGGAAAGTGGCTATTGAAGAGATCCGAGTAGTAAGCGCGAAAGTTTTTCTCCATTGCCTTTCTGGAAACTGTAATTGCTCCGTCTGGACGTCGTAATGCCATCATCATGGTTTTCTATTTGGCCATTCTTGGGTGGCCTTTGCTAATGGTTTTCTTAATCTCTGCAACTCTGACCATAACTTCTGCTCTTCTTTCTTTAAGATCTTGTTTTATTGCCTGGCTGTCTTGTTGATCCTTGGTAGAATTTTAGGGAAGCGGTGGCATCGGTTAGAATCAATGTTCCATTCACTGTTATGCACTCTATTTCGTACAATATTCTCTATAGGAAAGCTCCCACATCCATAGTCGAGAGGGAAGCTTCTGGATTTTCAAGCTACCATGAAAAGCGTAACCCAGCCGATCACTCTGCTCGTTCCATTCTAATCCGTGGGACCAAATGTAACGTTCTTCAGACGTCCTTCTGCGTTCAACCCTAACATCATATTTTCCAATGATGACCATAAAGAGCGTGTGGTCTTTTCTTTACAACTTTTCTAAGCACCTATAAAACTCTTTGACTGTTTTGTAAAAGCAAGATATGCATTCAGTCACCTCCAAACGATTATTAATGAAATCGAATGCATGGCGCATTTTCCAGAAAATAAGCAACGGCGAGAGTATTTCTTTATACTCTGTGTTAAAAAATGGTTTATAAAAAAGAATCGAACTATGTCAATCAGTTACTAGAGGCCTAATAATAATAGTCCACTAAATCTCACAATTTTGTAACGGAAAGCGCAGTGCTAGTGATGTCGATTACCATGAACGCTGAGCTAGTTCGATCCCGCACCGTGTTCAGCAAGCCACTCATTCCACCAGGAAGGAGAAATTGGTACTAGGCCTTTCTGGAAGAACGTTCACTCTCTTCCTACTAAGGGGAATGCTCTATCCACGCTCCGTCAGGACTGCAGGAGAGCTGATTCAACCAGCAATCAGGAATTTTCATGATGAAGGGAAAAATTTCAAGCAGCAAGCGAGATCCACACGCAAAATGGTCAAAGTGCTTCGTGCATAATGAATACCAGAAAAAAAAAATCAAATGAAAGAAGTGCGGCGATCTGCACAGTGGACGTGAAAAAAGTCATGTGAGAGAATCATGGAATGCTCGATAATTTCTCATCAAAATAAGGGGTTCACTTTTAAATGAAATAAAGACATAAGCAATACTTATAAGATCGAAGAGTGGTCTAATAATTCAAAATTTTCTGCAATTTGGTGTTCAATTACCCTTTATTTGATTACAGTACGTACTCGACTTTGTTTTTAAAAAAATTGAGTAAAAAAAATCATCTATAATTTATGGATGTGTGAAATAGTAATCTAACACGAGCTCGGTATAAAGTTTTGTTTCGCTAGGTTTTTGAAGCCTTTTCCTTTCTCAGATTCGTATTTGATTTCAGCCACTCGTCATCTCTAGGTGTGTGATCGTTGCCTCATCGAGTCGGATATAATTGAGTGGCAGAATGCGAGTAATGAAGTACACTCAGTCGACGGTGCCGCTTGATCCGGGACTGTTGTTGATTGACCAGTTGTCAACCGATAATACTTTGATTTCTCTAAGGTAATCCGTTCCGAAGTAATCATCATTTAGGCTAGTTCGTAGAGGTTCATTATAATTAAAATCCACTCAGCCAGTATTTTAATGAGCTCGCGTATCCTAAAATCTCGGTCGGCTCGCTCACCGACTGCTAAAATCGACTAACATATGGCAAGTCAAGCCATTTTTTATAGCTGCTTCCAGTCTGTCGCCTACGGTGCGTGCACTACGGAGTGTAGGCAAGACTTCTTCACAGTTAATCAAGAAAGCGCATTTAACGGTAGAAAGAATTCGAAGAATTACAACAACAAAAAGAGACTGCTTGGCTACAAAAGAAAGTTCTAGAAAGTATGGACTATTAAGAACGACTGCTGATTTTTTTCAAGCACAAAAGCAAATTCATGATAGCTTTTCAGGTCGTAAAGTCACAGTAATTTTTACCAAGGTGCACTAAGGCAGAAGAGTCGGCTACTAGAGTGCACGGCATGAAAGGCTGTTTCTCATTCTTTCAATAAAATTGGGATGTCTTCAATCATCATACTGAAAATGTACACAGCTTTCTCCTGTCGTAATGGCCTTTGTTTTCATGACCGCTGCAAGACAATGTCGATGTCTGTCATGTCACTGGGCCAGTGAATACCGATGAAGTTAGTTTCCGAAATTTGTCGAGGTTTATAATTATCTCTCTGCAGGGGCACTTAGCATGATGGTAGTCATGCCGATCATCGCTAGCAAGAAGCTGGTTCGATACCGCCCCAGGTTCAGCAAGCCTCTCATCTCTCCAGAGTCGGAAAACTATTACCAGACTTATTCAGGAAAAAAACCATTTCCTTCAGTCCAATTTGGAACGCTTCAACCCGGCTATCTCACTCCATAGATAATTGGGGCTAACATTTCATGATAGTCAAGGTGAAATGAAAATCCTCAAGCAGCAGTAGAAATCACACATCAAAGTTGGAAGACCTTCGTGAATTATGGACGCGAGGAAACTAATGAAATATGAGAAGTACTGAGATCCACACAGTGGACGTGAGGAATGGGAGCACAAAGAAAAGCCAAACGAAACCATCCACTAGGGGCGCGTAGGACACAAGGGCACAACGGAGGAGATTTCGAAATAAAACTTACCATCTTCGCACAAGGATCCAAAACACCTGAGCGTAAAGCTCTTGAAGTCGTGAAAATAAAATTCACGAATCAAACTTTATCTGCTGAGCCAATGAAAGTGCATTTCTGTGCAGATTGCGTTGCAATTTGATTTTTCCAGATACTGAAGAAGGCAAATCTGGAGCAAGTCGTCCAGTTATCGAATGAATTTTAATGTTGATCGTTTTACTATCGCGGCCACTCCGGCGCGTTGGAGTCATTGGATTGCTTGTCATTGAAGCGCAATCGAAATGCTATTTGAAATCAAGATGTAAGGTCTGCGAGCCTTTGCATGAGTCCCGGCACACAAGCTTCCTGGGGTTATGGTTCCAATATTTGGTTCGCTTACATAATTTCCGTGTTTCTGTAACTTCTACGTATCCAATATGTTCTCTGTATGTTCCTTTGTTTTTAGACACCTCTTGTGCGTGACCTAACTTATCTGCGTGATGAAGAACGTCGTGCAATATCTAAGTACAGAGCTAGCAGCTTTTCTCCGATCCTTATACAATATTCGAAGTGCTTTTTTTTCGTCTTCTTCATATTTTTCTATCCACCAATTCCATTCCGCCGTCAGAAAAACTCTCCGAAAATATAGCACCACGAGAGCGCTAATAAATGAATCGACCCATTTTAAAACTTTGTGTTCTGCAAAAATCGAGTGACGAGGAAAAGGGCAAAAACTCTGTACGGCAAGGTGCGCTAGAAAAAGCGTGCCTTTCAAATCAAAATGTACTGTTCGAAACGTGAAGATGTTAACAATAATGTGCCTTATCAAGGCGAAAACACTTTCCAATTACTAATGGTTCATGTCCACCACATGCTTTCAAAAGATCACATAACTGGCCCAACCCAATCTCAGCCGTACAAGGAATTCTGTTCTTTGACCCATGATGTAGGTTAAGACTTTGGATTCCTTACCTCAGTTGCACCATGCGGATACTCCTAGCGCAGCTCTTTCAAATGCGCATTTTATAACGCTGAGTGGTATTTCACCCTGCTTACTTGGCGACGAGATTTATGACACGTACATTAAAGCAAGAAGAAAAACGGAGTCCAAAAGCAGAGCACAGAATCAGGTGGGTATTTTTCTTTATTATATCCTCGGCGATCTCGAACGCTCCACATGTCACTCGCTTTCTCCAGCTCAACTCTTGAGCTAAGTCATTCATCATCTTGACTTCCGGGCTTAATAGACATAACTAGATAGATTAACACAACTGAAACATTCGAAGGCATTAAAAATGGCAATGCTGCCCATAAGATGCATGAACCGCGTTCCAGTCTTTCAACGAAGCCACAGATAGATTAGAGGAACCAAATGTTCCCAGGCAGCTTTCTGACTGAGATTCCTTATAACATGAATCATACCTTTAACCATATACATCTACAAAGTGTTTGAACGATTTCCTTTGAAAATAGATGGAACACACAAGAGTAAACTAGATCTAGTTTTTTAGACTTTTGACAAATTTTTTGTCTACGAGATTTAGTGGAATATGCATCGAAAACGGAGTGTAGGTGGAGTGATATTTTCATAAGGGTTGACGCCACGGTGAACGAAGATGTCGTGACTCAACAGGAAGACCAGATAACGAATACAGTTATCTGCTTGCTCTCCGGTATTAAACTAGTCGCATGGTGGCAAATGTCCTCTGATCCACAAGCAAGGCAACTGCATGTGGTAATGACTACCTAGGGCACACTTTAGCTAGGCTAATCTCGGAACCCCAGGAAGCCACAATGGCTAAACCAGAAACTCTCCAGAAAGTGAAGATCATGCTAGGGCCCGCACAATCAGGGAGGACAGGCTTTTCAAGTGTCCAAGTATTCCTTAGCTGTGACTAAGTATGTTGTACCTGCTATCATGTAATTCCCACTTTTCCTGTTAGAGCAGATTACACTTTACAATTTTCTGAGCTACACAAATGAAACTCCAATAATAGTATAGCTTTCGTGCCAAATGCTAGTCATCCACCTCGTTTTCCTTGCCGAAACTCTAATTCTAGCTTTGTTCTGTAAACGATAACCCTCACACAGCAGAAAATGACAGCATACGGTGATAAGTGAGTTGTTAGCCATATGAGAATTTAAGCGGCTGTTGTTCCTCGGTGGAAAACAGATGAAAAAAAGGGGCTATAAAGAAGGCGATTCTGTGGAAACGTCAGCTACGGTTGTGTTGCATATGTGTTATTATATTCAGGTAAACGTATGCTGTTAAACAACTTCGCGATTGGTGAGAAAGAAAACGACGAACTTGCAATCCAGTGCCGAGATTAATAGAAAGTCGACCCAGGGAACTATACGGTGATAGTTAACACCATCAGAGTCATTAACTGTTCAAATGCAAATTGATGTTCACCTCCAAACTGTTTTCGGAGCTTAATTAAACTCGGGTTGCGCTTCAATTTCACAAAAAAGGAACTCGAAAACCTGAGACAAATACAAACAAATGAAGCAAAATTTCACGCACTTAGTAGACCTTTATCCACGAAATCACACTAGTGTACGATGACGGAGTGAATGATTTCGTGTCATAGAACAGTTACCATCACAGTTATGAAAAATACTACTTGCCAATATTATTTTTACGCCATTACAAAATGACGTCTTCGGTAGTCCTTAAACTCATCAAATTCATGCTGTTGGCCGCGAGAGGCGCCTGATCGGTGGCAATTTATCTAGATAGATGATATGGGCTCTGTTTGTCCACACTTCAAGCGATTACTCAGCACTTTGCTACGGAATGAATCCCGGGATAAACTGGTATCTGATATCTGGTATCTGATCTGGTATCTGAAACTGATATCACTGGGATAAAGGCATTTCAAATTCAGAGTCAAATTCAAATAAGGCAAAATATATTTTATCACTGCGTTTTAGTTAATATAGTATCAATTGCTACAGAATGATTGTTGCCGAAAAAGCTACCATTTTGTATGGCGACAGGTCAACAATTTTGCTGTGTAAAAATCCCGTAGGGTGACGAAACATCGTACTCGTGGTATTTTTTCCAGAAAATTCATCTCGATGCATCTACAAAACTACGAACACTTACATCTCCTGGACAAACTGTAATCCATGAAAGTTTTGATTTATTTCTTTATTTTACAAAACCCAAAACCACCTTTTTGGAAAAACCAACACTTGTTGTGCTTGATTCGTATGTTAGCATCAGACTTCCATGATGACCTTAGATTTAGCAATTAGCTTTGCTTGCTGCTTGAGGTGTTTTAAGATTTTTCATAAGCATCTTTGTAGGTTGGCTCAGTAGAATCTTTTGGAACCACAAACGCTATGCTAGGACGCTAACGTGTCTTCTCCACTGGCTGTTTGCAGCGTCTGTGGCTTTAAAGTAGCCTGTAAATATCAGACATATCTGATCTCAATCTTCTGAGGTTTAAAGAAGTGAGGTATGGTGAGCTTAGAACAGGGTTGGACAACCGCCTTGCTCTAATGGCGTCATTACCCCTACGATATTCGTCTTAGTTCAACATCGAGTAAAAATAATTCCATTCCAAGTTCCAAAAGCGAAAAATGCCGGTTTCTTTAAAGATCGAAAAAACACAGTAATGTTGAACAGTCCATAAGAAAAAACCAAAAAACAAAGGTTCGTTATTTTAATATGAAACACAGTAAAACCGATTGATAGATATCGGATCAGGTGTGCCGAAATAATTCAGGCAAATTAAATTAAATTAACTTCCATAATTAAGATGATGCTAAGGTATTTGCAAAACTCCGGACCACAAGTGTCTGCGGTGGGGAACGAACCCGCTATTCCCCTTTCCGGTAGCTAACGCGTTCCCCACCACACCATGCCAGTCTTTCGTTTCGCCTGTCTCTCAGCTAGTTCTATCGATCACTGCCATCAGCAATTGCCCGGCAACGAGATTGATCTGGGGAGCCCAAATCGGCAATGAACCCAGTTAAGCAGAGTCTGTAGTTATAATCACAATCTTAACCTTTTTGTTTACTCCTTATCTTTTTAATGCCAGAGTATGTTGCGAAATATAACTTCAATGATGCTGAGACATTTGCAAAACTCCGAACCGCAGGTGTCTGCGGTGGAGAACGAACGCGCTATTATCCTTCCTGGGAGTCCGGAGTTTAGCATATATCTTAGCATTATAGAAGCTACATTTCGCAACATACTCTGTCATTAAAAAGAATAAGCAGCAAATAAAAAAGTTAAGGTTGTAATTATAACTGCAGCCTCAGCTAAACTGGGTGCGTTGCCGATTTGTGCTCCCGAGATTAATCTCGATAAGGGGTTATTGCTGATGACAAAAGATCGATAGGACTAGCTGAGAGACAGGCAAAACGAAGGACGCGCATGGTGTGGTGGTGAACGCGTTACTTCCCGAAAAGAACCATAGCGCGTACGTTCCCCACTGCAGACACCTGCGGTCTGGAGTTTTGCCAATATCTCAACATCATTGAAGTTATATTTCGCAATATATAGCTGCCATTAAAAAGAAAAAGCAACAAATAAGAAGTTAAAATTGTGATTATAAATCAATTCAAATAATTCCAAATTTCAGGTGAAGCCTGCATTTTTGGCTAGATTTAATAATCTTCAGATAGAAGATCGCGTCGGTGATGTAAGCATTGTATGCTTGTTGGAAAATTCTGAGCGGTACTGTTTCTAAAACGACTGTCTTCTGCTGCCCTTTCTAGCATATTCAGCCGCGCATTCCGATAGTAGTGTCTCATGACTGTATTCTGATATCCTGCATATCGACTCCCTTTTTTCGACTTTGACTGCGTCCAAGCAATCGCTCATGCAGTGTGAAGCGGGGCGCTCATCTTGAACTTTTCCAGTGAGGTAATCTGCTTCTGAACACAGTAGATCTTCAAGGAGTACTCACCAAATTCGGATGACCTGGCGGAAGAATTACCGTAGCGTAGAGCCGTCAATGGGCGTATATGTCCATAAACGGCTTCTCCAGGTCGTGGTTCTCAATAAACAACAATTTACGTAAGCTAGGGAGACAGCTACATTCCGTAAAGTTTGCAGTAATGATGACGTTTTCTCTTCTTCCTTTGTTATCTTTTCTTCATTGTCACTGTCCATACCGGGATTGATCCAGTATAACTCGCCATAACCTTCGAAATCCTAATAGCAATGCATTTGCCGGTAAACTATAGTATAAATAAATGTAGCATATAGAGGCCATATTACACCTCGACGAATGGACCAAAGCTTCTTCTATAGCTATGTGTTGCTTGCAATCCTGAATGTCCTTTAGGAAAAAGGCGTTTATTGTCGAAAACACCAATACTGGCGTGTTTAAGTCGCAGAGAGTTGACCGCTTTTTTGCCTTACAGCAACATCAATAGTGGTCGCGTGAGACTAATGTAAAGAGATAATTGTGATTGGGTAGAACTACGATTAGACATTGCTGCAAAGCTCTAAAAGGATAAAGCTCTCGGCGTTGATCAATCCCTGACGGATGCGCCATGCATTTGACTTCATTAAGTATCGTTGGAGGTGATTGAATGCATATTTGCCCTTTACAATGACTCGCGGTGGCCTGCCGATGGATCGAGCTAGTGCTGCTATCCTCTCAGACTAGTCTGGTACCAATTTGCCAACTCCGGAGGGATGGAAGGCTTGGTGGGCCATGGGCGCAGGAATCGACTCCACGTGCGTGTCGCAGTGGCACCTCCAACCACTGCGCCACACGCGCCCTCCACACACATTGCTGTAAAGAGCTCTATTCCTCCAGAATACTGCAAGAAGTCTCTGAAACTCCCCAGATCTTCAGTTTCTACTAGGAACTTTACCATTGAAATAAGAGCAACGTGTACGAAATTGTTCTTTCAATATGATATGATAAAAGAAGCGCCTTCATGGGTAATGATTTTCTTCGCGTTTCATATTAAATACCGGCTCTGTGTTTCATAATGAATCAAATGGAGAGTCGCATGAAGAACTGCTTTTGTTTCTCGAATGGTATTGGATTTTTGAGGTGTTTGAATATAATCTTCCGGAGATTTGTATGACATTTAAAGGCGACCACGTGATTGAGGTGCTCTGCAATAAACGCAGGTTCCGTCATTGGTCCAACCCTTCGCAGCTGGCTGGCAAAGCGTTCCACCTCTTCGTGTTCGGCGAATTGAAGATCACAGTTATTTTAGGTGTTCACAACACTGACTCGACACATTTCGAGGCCGCTGCTTGTGCGAAAGAAGTTCATCATTTATACGTATAGTGTTCCACGTTCACCATTGTCTTCCGTTGCACCACGAAATTAGCTTCTGCCAACTTTTGCTCACTTATCCCAGATTGTGGAATCGCTCTACCGAACTTTTCTTCAATGTCACTTTTCAACAAATTATGGTCCTGTTAGCAAAACAAATGTTTGGTAGAAATTTTCCACCCATTTATGTGCGCCCTTAGCCCTAGCAGCTTCATAAACGATAACTTGAAGTAATGCACTTTATATCAGCGTTGTAAAAATTTCGAAATAAAGCGATCATTCTGGACCAACACCGTTTTTGACAGAGAGCACTTTGACAGATTTCAATGCAACTGCTTAAGATTTCCTTATTACCATCATCAGCCGGTAATGTACAAATAAAGCTGCATTATTTTCAAAGTTGAGTGACTATTTTTCTAAAAAGGCTATCGCATTCGTCCCATATTACACTAGTAGAAGGCCAATATCTCCAATGTCTCGTTGTACTCGTTACCGTCACCTCTGTTCTTTGGTGTAGTAACCCGCTTCGCTCGACGGTTTGCTCGGAACGAGACAGTGTCACTTCAATCTGATCGTGGCCACTACCCACACATTCTGGCCAATCACAGCACAAATGCACGAGTTTCTAGAAAATTCTGCTGCATGACTGCATAGTCATAGGGCAAACGCCCATCGAAGGGATCTATCTGTTTCTACTTTTCCTTTTCTCTTCTATTTCACTCTAAATCTCCCTACATCTCAAGTGAGAAGAAATTATTCTCAAACCCAGCAGGTTTTTTTAATGCCATTTATACCATACACTCTCGTGTTTTTCTTTTATTTAGCAGTGCTTTTAAAAACGTGTTGTCGCCATTTCACTGTTAATGAAATTACGAATTTCTTTACCTACAGAGTTGCAGTAATTTGCATAAGATCAGCATGGATTACTTTAGCACCGTAGCAGATTCAATAGTTGAAACGTTCGTGTGATCCAGTTCCCCAGCAGCTCTCCACCATTTACTGCAGGTAAGCTGTTCTACGTTTAAAACGTTTTTTAATTTAATGCCTAGGTCTAGTAGGTAATTTCAGGGATCTGAAACTATTCAAAATAAGAAGAATGCCGCACATGAAATCTCCACACACTTCACATTATGTTTGTTCGGGAAGGTTGGCTTCACGTTCACATGCTTCAGCTCATGTTCTGATGGCATCAGCCATCCGTTCGGTTTAACTCACCTCCATACTTGAGATACATGAGGTAAGGTAGGTTTTTCTCTTACCTCATTCAAGTGCATTCGACATAGAATATGTGCAAAATTTCCGGCTGATATTAGGACGATGGTAGAGGGACTTGATCTTTCTATTCCCCTTATGAATAAGGACATTTGCCTAGTTTATGTCTGTGAGAAATTTCGGGCGACTATGACTTAGCTTTTACTCCAACATTTATCACTATGTTTGAGCTCTCAGTTATGGTATCAGTTTGTGACATAGCCTCATCCTCTCAAGGAACTAATTGGCTAAATATTTTTTCCCTGTACTATAGTCGTGATCGGAAAATAACCCCAACATGCTGAACAGCAATTTCTTTCAGAGATCGCAGCTGCAGCTTGTCCGCATTGTTCATGTACGGTTGAAAGTTTGTCTCCATACTTCACGCGATGCGTGCCATGCGTTAATGTTAACGTTAATGTCAATGAGAGATGAAAAATGCTTTAAACAGCACGTAACAGTGGGAATATTTTGTTTTCCTTATCAAAAATTGAAAAGTCGCCTGAAATCTATTGTTGTGTCCTTAACATTATTACAGCATGATCTCTCATCACATACGAAGTCTTTTTGTTCTTTCTACCCTCTAAGGAAGAGGATTGAAACCTACGGGAACACTAAAAACCTTTTAAAATCTATTTTCATTCATCTTTCGCATTTATAACAAGTATGTTGATAAGTTGTTTCTTAAATGTGGAGAATCTTACACGAGGTAGCTATAAATCTGTGCTATGGGAAATGTTTTGGTGTTACTGCCATCTTCATAACGAAGGCATTTCTAGTTGCATGGACCGTCCTTACTGATTGTGTGGGCTCCAGCATAATCTCCATTTTATAGAGAATTTGCTTTATCATCCATTCAGGTTTCCTGTAATTCTGAGGTCTGCCTGACCAAATTCTGCTCAAGGTCGTCACCACCAGGCATCGGGATCAAGGCATACGTAATTTTACAACGGCAGTTATGACTTATAACTCTTCAAACAAGTATTCTCTCAATTTGCCACAAATTGACTGTTTTAATATTAAGCAGTTTTCTCGTTATTTTCCGTATTTGGTTGACTAGACGAAGAATTGAGCTTGCTTCGCTTGCTGACAAATTCGTTCACCGTCACTCCTTCACTACCCGCGCTGAAATTTATCGCGATGGCGTAAGTGAATACTTTCATTGTTCTTTTAACTACTCTTCACCTGTAATTTCTTTCCTTGTAATTTCCAGCACTTATGTGTTGAATTGAGTTCATGATTTTCCAATTTCACTGCAGATTATTACGCTTCTGTAAATTCCCCTCAATTATAATCGTTTATTGATTTGGTTGTTAATATTTTATAAGAAATGAGTAATGAGTGCCCTCTAGTTTCATTCTTAAGTTTCAAATTTCATGACCACGAGTCATATTAAATAATTTTAGACACTTGCTCGTCTTAGTTCGATGAATCAATGTGCCGTTTTTAAAAGGCCTTCCAGAAATGGCATTGTAAACCCAGGTTAGGGAATTGGTCTACTTTTCTTATCTTTGAAACGTTAAAATTCATGCGAAATTAACACGATTTGACGTAGTAATTCCCAAGATCGACTTTCTGTTAACCTCGGCATTGATTGATAATTCGATGTCTTATTTCAATAAGCAGACATGAGGTTGTTATTATAGAATTTATTGAAATACAATGGCTGACGTTTCGGCGGTTTCGCCTTCTTCAGAGCTGTCTATTCATTAATTTTTTTTTTGTAAAGTTAGTTGGTGGATAGCAGCCGCGCAGAGTACTACATGGGTGAGTCCTCGAAGGTGTTGTTCGAAATGATTTAGCTCTACTTTGAACAAAGCTTTCATAGGCTCATTCAACATCCTTGATCGTAAGGATCCAAATTAGAAATATGGCGCATATCTTCGAGTCTTAGCAACTACGGCTAGCTTCTCCTCTCATTGGATTCCAATCTTCCGCGCCGCTCTTTCTTTCCTAGTCTTTTTTGCGTTTTCTCTAAAATTAATACATTCATGCCTTCAGTATTGTTGTATACATGACATTTATAGTTGTGGTATGGAGATTCAGTAACCAGCTTTCTGAAAAGTGCGAACAAAGGACGACGACGTTCTCGTGTTTCTCGTCTTGCCTAACCTTTCTGGCATCAATTTAATATCGTTTTATAAATTCTGAAGCACGGAACAAATTCATATTAACTCCATTCAACTCTATTTCTAGCTACCAAGAAATGACAAACTCGTATCCACCTCTGGAGTCAAGGCCATATTCTTGAAGATGATTATTCGATTTTCACCTGCACAGTTACTAGAATGAGGCGAAATAGTCACATTTTTTTTGAACTGGATACTAGTCGATGGGGTAGCGGTTGAAGTTCCAGATGATTTTCTCTCTTTTGTTTTACTTGGTTTATCAGGGCACGTGTTCGTCATCGGTGAAGTGGCGTTCTCCAGTAGGCCCATGACTAAACTTTTGCAAGCTGATGTTAAAACTGTAACATGTAAATTCTCTCTGCCATTCTACCAGTGTTTGTTTAGTTGTCTGGTATCAATTTTAGAATTTCCATTATTTTTGGACAGCGTGAAATAAAGCTGTATAAATCTTAACGCTGAGTTCCTACTCACCTCAGTATTGTTTAGGAAATTCATGTTTTCTTGATGAGCAAACACGAGCTCTTTGTTTTATTGAACTGAAAGAAAATTTCAGCATAATCCATTTTCGGGCAGAAAATTAAATGAGCCGTTTATGAACACCGCCGGAGTATTGGGCTATACTTATTCCACAGAACATGGACGAAGATTGGGCACAAAAGCGAAAGGATAAGGATAAAAGGATAAAGCTCTCAGCGTTGATCAATCCCTGAGGGATGCGCCATGCATTCGACTTCATTGAGTATCGTTGGAGGTGATTGAATGCATATTTGTCCTTTACAAATGACTCGCGGTGGTCTGCCGATGTATCGAGCCAGTGCTGATATCTTCCCAGACAAGTCTGGTACCAATTTGCCGACCCCGGAGGGATGGAAGGCTTGCTGGGGCATGGGCGCCTTTCACGTGCGGGCCGCAGTGGCGCCTCCAACCACTGCGCCACACGCGCCCACACAAAAGCGAAAATGGAAACTTTACCATAGAATATAAGTCAATAAGCAGCTGTACTCCATAGAAAAGACTGAGATCACTTTATTTGAGCCTACTCCATCTCAGAAGGCTCGATTTTGAGAGATAGCAGCCACATTTCTAGACCAATGAGCTGTGGATGATCGCCTCGGATCAATCCGTCTATGACAAAAGAAAACACATCAAAATGTTGGCCGAATAAATCCTTTCATTAACCTCGTGTGTACTCACTAATTGATTAAGTATACTAAGAGTGTTGCTAAAGTGCAAATACGTTGGTTAAGGTTTATGCCTCTCCCAACGGTCTAGCCCCTCATCGTGGCTGGGAGCTGTTCTTCGATATCGGACTGTGATCTACAGTGAGGGGACTCGTCCACCGACAGAGTCTCCCAAGATGAGAAGGTCTCCGGCGTTTCCATCGGGAAGACTAGCCAATAGTAAACTAATACCTGAATCAACCACCGTCCTTGCATCAAAATAGTCGCATGGTGACAAATCTCTCTCTGAACCACAAGGGCTAGGACAGCCTGTGGTGGTAACAACCTCGTGGAGAATTTGGCCAGGCTGACCTCGGGATTCCAAGGAACCACAATTGCTTAACCAGCAAATCTCCGAAAAATTGTGATTGTGCACGGGCTGCACAACCAGTGAGGACAGGCCGTTCAAGTTCAAATAAGCATCAAGGTTTATGTCTACTCGTGGTTCAGTACGCAGGTTTCTATAGCGTAAGTAAGCCATCTTTTTATAATTATTTGTCAACAGTCAAATAAATAGTGACTGGTTATCGCAAAAAATCGGCAGAATTTCACAATTTTAAATCTACTGGCAAACGTACCAAGCAAGTAACAACTAAGTGCAGCAAGTGTAGAAAGTATTGCTGTTTCGATCGTACATGTGATTTTCACGGAAAAAGAGCATTATTGAAGTTGTGTGTTCAGGTGTTTGTAAGCGGTACGTCGAAAACCTGAACTGTAAAGGTTGATGAGGGTCTCGATTATAAGAAATACATGCCGCAGAGAGTGTGGGTTGCAGAAGTAAATTAAATTGCGAACTGTAAGGCAACCGTTTTTGAGTAAGATATTGACAAAATTTATGAAATGTTGAGGAAATAGATTGGCTCACTTGTAATATTTTCAGGAATACACACTGACGTACGCTCATCTTTTCCACACATTGTTCTTTTAAACGCCACAACTACATCTGTAGAAGCTTCCTCGATAGCTTACGATCGTGTTGTGGACAGAAGGTGCAACTAGGTGTCAAACATCATTGTAAAGGTGCAGTTAGACACCACCACAGAAGGAATATCTGCCGCCGTGGGACTTTAATCAGGCGAACAAACCCGTCGGAATAGTGGTTTGTTTCGCATGTTACTTCGATTATAATGAAGTTTTTTTCGAGTCATGGCAAAAAAAATATTTATATTTGATAAGCTATCAAACGTGTTCAAAAATTCGGTCCCGAAGCGATGAAATAAAAAGCCTGATAGGAAATGAGTCAAGTATGACTCATTTTGACACCAAGGCTTAGACGGATCACGAACATCACGTTCTCGAGCGGAAACTGTAGTCCGTTATTACGGATTTCTTTTGTCATGTGCTTGGAATCAGAAATTCTTAATACTAACTTTACAATAATACTGTCGAGGATGAGGACCTCACTCTCATCGTTCTCACAGACGGAGTACTCAGTTGTATGGGGAGTACGATAGATCAGAAAGAATCGTTGAGTCAAAAGTTGGTAAGGAAACGAATGCCATTCCTATTTTTCATTACGTTCCCAGTCATATTGTTAGCTTCTCAAGTTGTTTTTTTTTGCTTAGTTGCGAACTATATTCATTCATTATATTAACTTGTCGCCTCAAACATGCATGGGTGAAACAACGGCAGTTCTTCTATCAGCATGAGCTGATAGAGCTTCAGAAAAAGACACTTCTCGTGAATATCGTTTCCTTCAGATTCAACCAAAGACCAATTTTTCAACAGTTCCACTTAAACTCAGCCAGTGTATTACTTGGCTAATACTTGGTTTTGCGTATAAAGACGATGTCGTAAATAAAAATGAAAATTGTGTTAGCTGTTGACCACCAACTTTCACTCCTGTCATGTCCAATTCAAGTTTTTTTTACATGATGTTCTAAACAGTGGCGCTAAATAGTTTTGGCGAGATGGTATCGCATTGTCGAACACCTCCCTTTACGCTGATGATAACATCGTTGTAGAATGGTGAAATTCAGGTTTCGATGTTGCGGTGTAGTGTTCATGATGGATCCTTGTTTACAACAACTTCCGCCTTAATTGAGTTTAAGGCCGATACAAGTCAGTGGAAGTTATCTCGGCAAGGTGGTGTCATGCACTCTCGCGATATTTCAGTCAGTTTCGTTATGCCGTGGATATTATCTATTCCGTTAGAATTTTTTAAAAACTCCTGTCAATCTTATGGCAAAAATAATGTTCCACTCCTATTGATGATGAATCAGCTTTCAGAAGGCAGACGGCTAGCAGATTGGGCGATGGCTGTTGCTGTCGTATGGATCTCTCTTAGACTACAAGTCCTGCTGATTTTCTACCGATTCCTAGGCTTCCATTCTGACAGGCAGTGTAGAAAAGCTGATCCGAAAAGTGTGCAACAGTAAGTTTCTCTGCAGCTCGGATCTGATCTTTGTTTCATCATGTAAAGGACAGTTTTTTACCGTTGAAAAACCATAGCATAGTTGAGAATTTTGTACACAACATTGCTTTTCGGCGCGCTTCTTGGTGGTAAAAAGTGATGATGTAATGTTCAGTAGGGCATGATCAATACGAGTTCTTCGAATAATTTCTTTATCCTTTGCATCGACAACAAATTTACTTTCCAACTTTTTTTTATCGTCGAATTTGATCATTCGAAAGTTTCTGAAGCGATGTTTCTCTTAGCACTACACATTTGGTGATCAGACACTCTTATAATCATCGCACTGGATTAGATTAGCTTTCAAAATTTTGAACTAGTACTAAAAACCCTACTTTTATTTGTAATTCTAAAGATTTTAAAGATAACATTAAACGCCAATTTGGAGAGAAAAGCTTAGAAAATTCCTTAAGGAATGCATTTGCGATATTGAATATTATTCGAATGATCGCTTTTCCCGACCTGTTTTAAAAGTGGTTAGAAAAGAGGTTGATAGAAACCTCCTAATTTTTCATTGTCTGATATTGACTACGGCATATTTCAAAGTTTTGTTCTAAAGCAGAATATTTGCAAAATATCATCCATTACCTCACCTAAAGAGTTCAATCCTCATCCGGAAGCCTGGTTAAGTGTAATCCAATTTCAGAAAGACAGCAGACCATGCGGCAAAGTAGTCCTTCGTGGTTAATCTCACCTCGATCTAGACCTGAATGTTTATGAAGACGACATGGGAATATTACAGTAGAACTAACATCGGCAAAAATTTTCCTCACCAACTAATGAAACACCACTTAAATGATGTTGGGTGAAGCACAGTGCTTCGCAAAATAGGCCGTTCACATTTTAGGTAAAAAGTTCGGTTAAATAGAAGACTTTTAACAATTGTGTTTCAACTTTTCATGGTTTCCTTCCCATTTCCAACTTCCAAGCTAATTCTTCGCCAAATGTCCCTAATTCCCGGACAACTAGAGTACGTGAGAATGAAAGTGAAAATGAATGTGAACTCATACAACATTTCGCAAATTTTAAACACAATTTCTATTTTATGTTTTAGAAAAAGAAATCGAGTAGTAAAATTAGTGATATGGGGTGACTGTATTCAGAAGACCGTAACACGAGCCCAACAAGCCGCGCAGACCGACAAACTTCCCTCTTACATATGACGAAATTCGTTCAGTTGAATAACATTATTGGCAATGAAAATGAAGGAAGCTTTTGTGGCCTTAAGCTTATCACAATTTGGCTTTGACAAAAATACGAAGCTTTGACTTCTCAGCAAAACTCTCTAGTTTCTGACAGTTTTGTTCTGCCATATTCCTTGCCCACCAAATAACTGGAAGTCTTATAAAGAACAAAACGGTGACTGCTTAAAAGAAGCACTCGATTTTGCAAATAAAAACTTGCTCATTAAATTCCGTCTAAGTGTTTGCTTGAAGGGATTGCGTGTCAATTTAACCTTTTCGGATTCTGAAGAAGGCGACCATAGAAACGTCAGCTATTGTGTATTAGTGAATGTTGTAATAATAACCTGATGTTGCTCATCGAGAAAAACAACAAATTATTGATCCATTCTTGGGGTTAAATGGAAGTCAGTCTTGGGATTATTTTGATCTAATTTAGTAAAGTTAGTTTTAAAAACATTACTAATAAAGAGCATATTTCAACCAGAGTTGTACGTATCCGAAGTTGAAAAATTGGACACTTCTCTGTCACACATTTGTTGGGATCGCTGCATACTGCTGTGAATTTGTTATCATCCCGATTGATTAGAAGTTTTAGAAGTTCATTGTTGAAAAACACTTACATAACATATTTCGTAAAACTTAAAAATACTTGTTTATACAAGCGTTGATCTACGGAAATTTCTATAAAGATTGAAGGGTGATACTGAACTCGTGGATCTTCTCTAGAAATGATTGGCATGTTCGGCTTTCGGCTGATCCACGAACAGCCAGGATTTTGCAAACTCCATGTAGCGTTGAGAAAAGGGGCGGAGCTTATGCGATTAAGATTTTCAGTGAAGTACAAACTTTCTCACACAGCTTTCGCTTATAACATGATCACAGTTATTTTTTTATTCTGTATTTTGACCACGTCAGTATCATCGTCAGGTGAGTGTTTTTGAAGCATTACTACTTCTTTATTACTGCTTACCTACTTTGTTTTATTTGGTTGAATTTTCTTCAACTTATGGAACGACAGATATAATTTACCACTTAGCACATCTCTTTCAATGAAGTTGGTGTTTTAGTCTTTTTTCTTTCTTATCGCTTGCCGTAGTTTCCGCAGTTATGTTGTTTAACATTGAGGCCACGAAATCCTTTGGAGAGCACTAACATTCTGAAAAATTCTCATGCACAATACTACAACTTATTTTACAGATAATCAGTTCTTCTATAAACATGTAGGATTAGTCGGCGTGATTTTTTGTTTTCTGAGAATGAAGATTTCTTCCTTGAACGTCATTCTACTTGTCTATCTTCACTAGAAAGAGATACTAGAACTTCAAACTCCCATAATTAACTCATTACTCATTAACTTCTTTACTTTCTTACGTTTACTGCTTTTCTATTCTGTTCTTCAACAACGGCCCAGTTCTCCGCTTTCTTCCAGAATGTGAACTCTCCGAATGGTCAGGTTGGAGCCGATGCTATGGCACATGCTATTATGCATTGTCTGTACGAAATCGTGATGTTATACGTCCAGCAATTCCTGAGAATTCACTGGATCGTGTAAAACGTTGTGCGAAACTGTACGAGACCAGATTCTGTTCTCTTCGAACATGTGAGGTAACAACTTTTATTTAGTTTTCAAACCGACTTTCATTCAATTCCGATTATCAGCATTTTTTAATAAGAAGTCATTTACTTCACTGTGTTATTTAAAATGTGACAATTTGTTTACAACATGCAAAATATGTCATGACTGTCAATCGCTACGGCTAATCTGGCGAACGGATCGCCAATTTCATGAAATCGTGAAATGATGTTTTCGCTGGTTGAATACTTGTCACTTTTTAAAACACATACACACTCGCGTACAGACACTCATACACATATGCGTGCATACATACATACATGCATACATACAAACATACATGAATACATACGTACATACATACACGTATACATGTACAGATACACACACACAAACACACACACAAACACACACACACGAACACCCACACACGCACAATATCCGTAAGACTAGTTTCTTCTGGTTGGTAATCGGTGTTGGAATTCTCATGAATGCTAATCAGTTGACGAAGAAAAGAAAATGTGTTACCACAACGGTTTAAAACCAGATTGGACCATACAAAAGTTCGACGACTAACCGATGTGAACCAATTAACAGCAAAACACTTAAGAGATCCAGCTGAATACCTCTAGCCAGAATATAGCTCTCTTCTTTACCTTGAAATGCGCAAAACCGTACGGAGCTTAGTTAAATCGGAAAACTAAACGCTTGTTCCGTTCCTAAATCTGTTAGAATTTGGATCCGCTGTCGATCAATTATATATTTTTTGAAGATAGTTAGCTAAAACATTTAATTGCACTTTAATGTGAATAAATCATTCTCAAATAAACTCATAAAAATAATGAAGAATCTTTGGTATTCATTGAAATTGAAAAATATTATAATTGGAAGTGGCCAAAGATCTCGTTTAGTGATTTGTTTCGTCTTAAAAAGCATCTATGAAACTGGGACACGAAGAGCTTTGGACGTGAAGATTTCAACACAAAAAGGCGCACAAATAAATAAAATTTCAAGGGAAGATACGGAATTAATAGCATCTCTGATTCCTCATTACTTCAAAGGTAGTGCTTAGAGGCGAGCATATTTAATGTGTTCATAGTAGGGAACAATGATTAAATGCCTCACAATGATTAAACGTCCACATCGTTCCTCCGGTTATCGCTTGTAATTAAGTGCAAGCCATATCAAAAATTTAATTTCCCACATAGTTTCTCTTTTGTAAAAAAAAAAGAACAATGACCTAGGCGATAAAGTGAACACTGTTCACCATTAAGAGGTGTCATTTTTACGTTCTTCTATGAAAAAGACACTCAACGAGCATAGCAATGGTAATTGGATCACGTTTCGCATCAATTTTACCAGGATTCTCCCGTTGCTACCGCTGATTTACCAAGCCGATCCGGTCGTCATCGGCCACCGTCGAGGATGATTCACAAGAAAAATCTGCTAAGTGAAGATCGTTTGCAGAATAGAGAACTACAAATGACATCAACGGTGAGAAATCTATGCTTCGTCATACTCCATAATATTATGGAACACGATCTTAAAATAGCTCTTGAAATGCTATCTGTAAAGACTTACAATAAAAGTGAACTAGGTACCAATTTTCTGAGGCTTTTCCCTACTTTTTCCTAGCGCTCCGTGCTCTTCACTGCTCCAGGCTCATATGTTTAAACTAAGTTCTTCGAAACCGGTTGTGAATACAAATAGAAATATTGCATAGGAGTAACGGTAATAGCGGAAAATTATAAAATCTCTTCACTGCTCCAGGCTCATATGTTGAACTAAGTTCTTCGAAACCGGTTGTGAATACAAATAGAAATATTGCATAGGAGTAACGGTAATAGCGGAAAATTATAAAACTGACTACATTAAGCGCAAAACGATGTTTTTAGGAACAAGGTATGAATGGAATATTACAAGATGATAGAAAACCAGTTACGAAGCTCGAGGACATTCGGAGGAGCAAACGACTTCATGGCAACACCATTCAAACAGTGGAAGCTCATCAGTACCCATTAATTGAAAGCATTTCGCAAGGTTTCAGTGAAGAAAACATGGCTGAAAATGAACCTCAACTAAGGTAAAAAATTGTACGACTCCTCACCACATGAGATAATCTATATTGTTATCCAGATACAATATGATGAACAATGAAACGAAGACGAGTGATTTGGTCGCGACAAGTGATTTGCCAAAACGACTAAAACCAGCTCGAGAACGACTACCAATGGATGGAAAAGGAAAGTGGAGAATTTCAGAAGACATTGGGGATCTCAAAGCATCAGAAGCTGCTATTCATGGCGCTATCCATGATCTGGAGTCTTTTTCTCGTTATAATATTCCACTTAGCGACAAGAATTTGCGCAAAATACTGTTTCGAAATAGGCTATTCATGAGGGCATTAATAGAATCACATCAACTACATACTACTCCAAGCACTATAACTGCAACCACGACGCCATATTTTGTTAAGAAAGCAACAACTATAGCAACAACGAAGATTGAAGAAGACCCGATTATTACTATGTCTACAAATGAAAAGGATTCTTCTATATCAGAAGAAGTATCAACGTTAACTTCTTCACTTTCCAGTAACCCGAATAACACCACCACCAATGCGTCCAATACAAATAACACTCAAAATAGCAGAATTACTTTGGGATCAGAATTGTTAGCAGGAACGCAAAGCGATGGCGTTGATGGGAAGAGCACTGCGAGTTATGATCACTTCACGAACAGAAATAACTTTCACAGTGTAGGATTTCCCAAGAATCTACCTGATTCTATAGAAATCACATTTGACTCGGATGAGAACTCCAACTTCAATACAACAAGCACTAACAAGGCGTTAGCGGCTACGATATTGGACAACAACAGCGAGCGCGGCAACACGTTACCGTTAGATAAATTATTTAACCTTGGAAAAATCGCTGATGCGACAACGAAAGAGACAACAGTTTCTGCATTGACAACAATGACTCCAGCATCATCTCCACTGCCGTACTGGCCGAAAAAGATGAGTGCTTGAATGTATTACTTGAAAACTTTTTTCCTGCTTTGTTACACAATAATCAGTTGTGCTGAAACGAATTCGAATTCTACACCGCATAATCGACTGAAAATTTAGGCAGCTTGGTGTTTTTTTCAATAGCGTTAAGCTTTGAGCTTTTATTTTTCACTAGCAATAAGTTATTAATTTAACGATACTGAATAATTCCTACCAGAAAGCTTCTACCTTTTTCAGGGCTATGTGCCAAATACCAGAAAGCATGCATCCGAAATTACGTCAAAACTCTACATGACCCAAGAAATAATACAGGTGATTGAAATCTTTTAATGACAATCACTGAAGTATTTTGGTGACCGCTGGCAAAATCCCTCTTATTTAAGGCATTTTCCGATGGACCAATTCGTCGCTCGTCAATTCTCAGACTAGACTGTGAGTTCGAATATCCACTTTCCAGTGAAAAAGACAAAAAACCGAAAAAAATCATGATTTCACGGATAAAAGACACTATAATTGAATTGCAAGGCAGCAAATTAGTTCCGTGAATAACTGTTGCGGCGATTCATAATGGGTATCAGTGTTCCCGCAAGATGCTTGACTCACATCAACGATGTATGCCAGAGAGATACTTGACTCCTGAGTCCGAATCCGGATCCTACCACTAAAATACTTCACTCATAGTGTATCCCGTAGAATTGTACGTTTGGCGTATGCCAGAGAACTGCAAGTTTGACCTATCCTAGATAGGTGCTACACTCTAAAGTACATTGTATCCCATAGAAGTACTTCATTCATAAGCAACAAATGTCCAACTGACTACTCATAGCTCCAAGGCATTCTAGAGGGATGCTTAACTCGTATGTACGATGACACACTTTCCGGACAGTACTACTTACAGCTCGCCAAATTCACCTTTATGAGTGGAAATATTGCTAGGACGACAGTTTAACTAACATAAAAGAACCCTCTTAAAATGAAATTCATAACGAATTTGTTCACAATTATCTTAACTTCTGGAATATTAGTCGGCTTTCGTTTCTACAGCTGAACCAGTCAACAAAGAACGTGCTTGCCTTACATAGAAATCAATCTAGTTTAAGCAATCTGCCAATACAAAATAAACTAAATAGTATACATTTTCGTAAATTTGGACTTCTATTAAGCAGTTCAACATGGATGTAAGATCATTCCTAATCCTAATTAATCAAACGGTTATTTAATTTCGAATTTAATGCACAGCATCTGTGAAGAGCGGCCAGATACCCATTCTGGATTTATCGCACTTCTTTAATCGTTACATATGAAATTCGTTTAATTAACGAAGATTTTCCCTATGACACGGTTTTGCAAGTTCACAAATCGGAACTGGCATGTTTCGTCTCGGACCGGTTTCTAATGTCCCTTGACATTGTATGTAATGTAGTGGAATGCGAAATGGTACCACTCATACGTAGAAAATTCTCACACCAATCTGTGCATTAGGATAAACCAAAACATATACCTCTCTTGCGTCATGTGGAATGTTGGACAACTCGTCCGTTAAGATATCACTATCTAGTTCATCGTCCCCTTAAAAATGTTATCGTTGGTGCAAACCACAACTTTGATGCCTTATGAGTTTTCCTAATGAATGCTGTGTAGCAGGTCTCCCATCAGCAGCGAATCACAATGGGATTATATTGGTTAAATAGGTTGGTATAAGATGAAATTGGGACATTACCTAGTTGAATTCCCTGATACGAGAGATTATTGGAAGTCTAATGAGATTAGCATGACCAAAGTTCAAATTAGCCTTGTCATTCAGTAAAATAAATTATATAAATTATTATTCAAATAAATTAGTTCTCATAAGAAAATCATCTATCCAAAAAATAAGTTGTTCTATAGAGATTGACCAAATCAGGCTCTTGAAAACTTGGAAAAAAATTACCCTATTTTTAGAAAACATTACTCTCCTAGAAATTGCGTTATTTAGATGACCCACTTATAGATGTTGTTCTGGCCATAACATTCCGTGGTATCCATCACCCACAGAGATAATGTAATCGAGCACGGCTGAGTTCCAGTTTGAGTATCTATGGACTTCACCCTTATCGAGCTATTAAGTCGTAGTGCAGTCGCATGTTTTTTTTACTAAAACCAAACATAGTTGAGCAATTGCGTTCCCAGGTTCAAAACTCATTAGCCAACCGTTGTGAATCGGAAGAAATGTTGCTACGCTGCGACTGGTATTTTCACAGGGCGACACCAATTGTTATAATTAGTTACTAAGGATGAAAAAGTACCATGTTTAGCCTGAGAGAGCCCGATAAGCTATACATGAGCACGCTTCGTCCTAACTGCAAACACCCTAGAGCTACCTGTGGATGGGTGCTATGCTGTAATAAAATACACCCTACAAATTGTGCAAATTGTTTCTGCTGCTGCACTTTCATGTGGAATAATAGTCCAAAAGCTTCTAGAATCACTGGAATTTATAGCGACCCATTGCAATCTCAATAAAAGGAAGTGTTTACTAGACCTGGAATGAAATGTGAAGTGCAAACGTGAATCATCTGACAGCGAACGGTGTGAACTGACCTTCTCATGATAGTGCGTGTGAATGAAGAAATAAAAAAATCATTACAAACGTGATTTCACTGAAATTTATTGAGAAATCTCAGCACCAGGGCTGCAGATAGTATTCCTTTTTAATTCCTATTTTTAACTGTCACAGTTTCCTTGTGTAGTACCCATAACGAGCACTCTTTTTCTCGTCTTTCCACTTCTGAAAACCTGATTCAAAATCTTTAAATCTGGCCCAAACTCATTCTGTAGATCCTATTTAGACAAGGCGAAATGGGAAAGATTTGAGACTCTTAATGGTAGCCGTTAAATTGTTGTACTTCTTCAAGATTGAATGAGATCCGTGTAGAATCGTGAAAGGTGACAAGGTGACGGTCATGTCAAATGTGAATCCTAACGATTCAATGATGATTCAGAGCAATTTAAGCAGAATAGAATGACAGAATCAATCTCGGCTCATCGAATTACCAAGGATGTGGCCAGGCAATTTCTACGTGCAATTCTCGAAATCAAAACTTTTATTTTGAAGATCTTGTATAGAAACTTTATAATACTTATTGATATAGGCCTCCTTAACTTTTCAGGCTTGGAAAGTCGACGATGTTGCAGAGTAACGCGAACACAGTGTTCCGATGGTACGACACCAAAATACGTGAAACGTTACTACAGACCTGTAAGTTGAGACGAATTAACGACATCTTTAAGCACGGAAATTAATTAATAGTGTTATAAAAGCAAGGATATGAATTTGCGTTAGTCCAGACTGTTCGCAGTTTCCTTTACAAAAAAATTGTACTCAGCATAGATTCAATTCTTTCCTTCGTAATAGTTTCATGACTATCCTAATTCTTGATGCTACTATACTGTTTCCAAAAATTATTCAACCATTCACCAGCAACTCTTACTAATTTTTGCTTCCTTTCCTTTTTAACTTCACGCCGATTTTACATGATCCAGTATTGACACATAATAGCATTATATTCTTCACGACAAGGCGCCAACATCGGATCGTTTCCGGCTTCCGTAAGAGAAGTCTAAATCGGTTTCTAGGCATTGGTAAGAACAGGGTATGTTCTTTAATCTATTGAAAACTTACAGTTTAACGTTAAAGATTTCTTCACTGGTGGGAAGAAGAAAATAATTATTTTAACTAGTTTCTATGCTGGTAAATAAGAACGACGTTCGTATCCAATGAATTTCATTAAAATAGGAGATACATGTAATACTCTCTTAAATTAGAGCGCTTGTGAGGCACGGTTATAGGGCACCCTGCAGTACCCGAGCGATCGTTGATCCGCCTAACGACTATCTTATTGACTGGTTATTCTACAGTACACCATGAATTTTAGCGCGGAGCGGAGACCTGCCTACCGTACTATTATCCAAGGTGTTCCAATATTGAAGAAATGGACGAGCAACCAATACAGTACGAGCAAAATTGTCAAGATATTTGCTTCAAAGGTCCAGAGAAACGCATCTCTCCTCTGTTTAAAATAGCATTTGAGAATTGATGCATTCCAATTTAATCACTCATCATTTGCCACCTATCACATTCATATGCTATATTGTTACTAAAGACTTCCTCTCTAAAGAGTTCTTGTCTGGTATAATCACTTTTTACTTCGAGGCTTTCAACATTTAACCATTACGCCACGTCTTGTATCCTTGCATGGTTTTGGATGCAATGATGAGAAATCGTTCATGCATTTCATTCCGCTGCCTTTCGATTTGGACATTTTTGAATCTTCTGCCGGCATGCTATTATACTTCCTATAAGTTCTTAACCGAAATACATTAATTTTATGTGTGCTGTAATGAGGAATATACAATAGTTCAATCAATAGTCACGTTATGAGCACTGCTAAAGTACTTCTTATGTTGGTAAAGTTTTTTTTATAGTCAAAATTGTCGCTCGAATTACAACAAAGAGAATCCTTCATGGTAATTCTGTGGCTCTGGGGCTTCAAGTAGTATGACAAACCAAAAATACCATAAAATTATGAGTAGCATCTCGAAGGCATTATGGAGCCTCATTCCCTACCACTATTTCTACCATTGATAATGCCAGTGTTTTTTCTGACTTAAATTAACATGAAAACATCGAACTGTTAACAATTTTAATATTAAGGCTGTAGAGAGAGATTTGCACAGTAGTAGTGATGCCCATAGTCACGAGCACCACGCCGGTTCGATCTCGTCAGGGATCACCAAGCCTTTCATTCCTCATTGGTCGGGAAATCGGCGCTGGATTTGTCGGAATAAAAATCCCTCTCTGCAATGCAAGTGGGAACGCTCTAGCATGAGTATCTTAATACTCCAGGGAGAATCGATTCGACCATCATTCTACAGTACTCAAGATGAAATGAAAGTCCTCAAACAGTAGCCGAGGCTACATGTAAGAAGCTGCAAGTCCTTAATGAATCACGGATGCAAGGAAACGAATCGAATGTGAGAAGTACTAGGATTTGCTGAGTATATGTGGAAGATAGGCCCTGTAAAAATTAGAAAAAAAAAGTTAAGACTGTAATTAGCGTGACAAGTAGGGAACACCAAATTTGTATCACACTTTTGAAGGTTTCTCAGAAGCGTTACCGACGTCTATGGAATAGTGGTCGTGGACGCCTTGCAATACACATGGGCGTTGGTTGGTCTCCCCACCACATTCAAACCGAGCCCAATATTCCTTCGAAATCTGCAAATTGGCATTTAGCTTCGATGATGCTGAGATATTTGCAAAACTACGGACCGCAGGTGTCTGCGGTGGGGAACGAACACGGTATTGTCCTTTCCGGGAAGACTGGAGTTTTGCGAATATCTCAGCATCATTAAAGTTATATTTCGCAATATATCCTGTCACTAAAATGAGTGGGCAGTAAATAAGAAGTTAAAATTTTGATTATAACTACAGCCCCAACCTAACTGGATTCATTGCCGATTTGCGCTCACCAGATGAATACCGCTGACGGGTGATTGCTGATGACACTGATCGATACAACTAGCTGAGAGACAGGCGAAACGAAGGACCCTCATGGTGTTGTAGTGAACGCGTTACTCCCCGGAAAGAACAATAGCGCGTTCGTTCCCCCCACCGCAGACACCTGCGCGGTCCGGAGATAGGGTGTTAAATACTGTAGACTACACTCCAACATCTTATATTTAACCATGGGGCTTAGAATTCGCTGAAAAGCTATCGATGTTAGGACTATTAGACAATAATCTTGGGACGCAAACTTTTCCGATGCATTGAACTTGTCATGAAGTTCTTTTTTCAAGAGCTCACAGAACTTATAATACACTCAAACTTGTCACGTGTCTAACACGACGCGCTACGCTTATAAAGCGTTTTATTACTCTAGATAACCAAAGACTACGACTCTAGATAACCAAAGACTACGATGAGGATAGATCCAGGACTTTTTCAATTTATCTTCTTTAGATAGATAGACGTTGTGATCCAAGCGGCTGAAAAAACTCCCTTATAACAATAGTAAGCGGAAGGACAGTAGGTGACCACGATGTAACAATGTGCTAAAAATTAGCTGAACGCAGAAAAAATAGCATAGTTAAACTAGAAATACAACATGATCTTAATTATAACCTTAATACCGGACCTATTTTAAAGCTGGACGATGTAACAGCCGATTAGTGAGGATCATACCTGTTGTTAAGCCCATCAGAGAACAAATGGAATCACGATAAATCCGATTTGTGCAATTTCCGGCTTATACGGAGGCTCACCATTCTTCTTTCAGCCAGACTAGTGGGTTCTGACGAAGAAAACGCCTGAAGCTGGTTTTCGATAACAATCGATTACTATTCCATTATTTTTCCATAAGCAGAGTAGGTGAAAACCCAAAGAGAAATTGTTACACTTGTGAAAGTGGTTATGCTCTAGCCGCTTGACAGCATGGTCAAACTTTACAAATTACTGCGCCATTCATAGAATTGTTCAGAATTGCTGCAATCATTGCAAAAAAAAAGCAAGGACACGTTCTGAAAACTCTAAACGCAAAAGCAACAGTCACAAACATAATCGACAGATTGCTGAGATACAAACCTTGTAAAAAACAAGTGAAAATAACGCTTTGTAGGTCCCAAAACATCACAAGTTTGCATTTTCAAGATAACATAACATGTCCCTCATAGGGAAAAGTCTTTTAGGTTTCAGTCGTTTTTAATTTGATCAATAAATTTCAAGGCAAGATGAGATATGTTAATTCAAAATTGAAAAGTTGAAAGCGCCGTTGCTTTCGCATCTAATTCGTTCTGGCCATTACACATGGACCAAGCGTCTACATTTGCTCATTAACTTAAACGAAAGGTTATAATGATACTTCCGACCACAAGCATAGAACAATGAAATGGTAATGAGAGACAAATCTGAAATTAGAATCCTGTTTTCGATTATCTACTATATTATGCGGGTTACTCCTCTTAGCACGCATATCGATCTATGATATCAAAATATGCTGTTAAGTCTATCTCGAAACATTTGATGAAGTCTATCTCTGATCACAACTGTCGTACTGTAGTTGAAACAATGTGAACTGATATGAACACTGCTATCTAGGAATATTCGCATATTCTTCTAAGATTATTGTACTCCAAGAATCACACGATATGTTAGTCCGTTTCTTGCATTCGGGCTAGTGTGACGCAGTGGTCGGAGGCGCCGCACTACACACTGGAACCGATCTCCGCGCCCATGATCCCCGATCAATCCCTAAAGGATGCGCCGTGTATTCGCCTTCATTAATCATTGTTGGAGGTGATCAAATGCATATCTGGCCTATACAATGAATCGCTGTGACCTAGCGATGTATCAAACCAGTGCTGCTATTCTCTTAGACAAGTCTGGTACCAATTTGAAGACTCCGGAGGGATGGAAGGATTGGTAGGCCATAGAAGCGGGGATCGATTCCACGTGTATGTTGCAGGTCGCCTCGGATTACCGCGCCACACGCGCCCACCACATATTACTATATCACATAAAGAGATATGTGACAGCATTTCGAAAATTTTGAAACTCTTTGTTGAGTCTGTTCCGGCATTTTTATATTCATACACTCCATACAATAACTAAGATTCATTATAGTGATTATACATGAAACAACAGTCAATTATCGATGAAATACCGGTCAGTGAACAGACACAGTCCGTAGTACTCATCATTCTGTACATTGAAATCGACGTTTCTGCTCGCGAAAGTGTTGAGCAGAAGCCTGTAGTAAACAAAGACTACCGTAATAGACGCAAATAACTGGAGATTTGGTTTGTCTTCCATTTCGATCAGTGTCATCCATTAAAAAGGGTCTGATATCATGGAGACAGATAGAAAAACGGCTCGTGTGGCGTACTGGTTGAAGGCACCCTGCAACACACACGTGAAATCGATCCCGTACCCGTGGCTGCTCGCGAAAGTGTTGAGCAGAAGCCTGTAGTAAACAAAGACTAGCGTAATAGACACAAATAACTGGAGATTTGGTTTGTCTTCCATTTCGATTAATGTCATCGATGAAAAAGGGTCTGATATCATGGAGACAGAGAGAAAAACGGCGCGTGTGGCGTACTGGTTGAATGCACCCTGCAACACACCTGAAATCGATCCCGCACCCGTGGCTCGCGAAGCCTTGCGTCCCTACGGAGACGTCAGTACCAAAATTGTCTGGGAGGGTAGCAGAACTGGTTCGATACATCGGCAGGCCACCGTGAGTCATTATAAAGGCCAGATATGCATTCAATCACTTCCAAATGATGCTTAATGAAGTCGAATGCATGGCGCATCCCTCAGAGACTAATCAACGCTGACAGCATTCATCATAGAGATGAAACCGATCATGAAAAGAGATCCAAGCTAAGGTGCGCACACTTGTAATAGAAGAAGATTAGGTTACTGGAAGATTTGTTGTACTATGTTGACACAGGTCAGTCAACGGACTCCCACAATCAACATTACCCATTCGGGCTGTTTATGACTGCTCTATAAAGAATAATATATAGCCGCTTCCATTCGAGGACATACATTTACGAACAATTGCCATCATTCCTACAGCAACGATACTTTAATTATAGGGGAAAACACCAGTGAAACTGAATCAAGAGTTAAATATATCATTATCAAATCGGAATCCACCAAAACACGTGGTGGTCACGGAGAGCAATGGTTTGCAGAATTATGAGTAATAGTTGATAAATTACTAATCAAAGAAACTATATGCGACTCATGCAGTAAGCACGGATAGTGAACGAGGAAGCAAGTCAATAGAATCGTAGGCTACGTTGGGTTCTTTGAGAAAAGTTGGAGAGTAACGAAGGGACTACGCACTAGACAAAAGGTATTGCAAGTCATCTTCCGTTTTTGAAAGTAGCTGCAGAGTAATCGACAGTTGATAAAACGTACGGCGATACGAAACCCATGTCAAAGGATATATGGATTCCATTCGTGTTTTAACGAAGAGAGACTTCGGCAAGTAACTCAACATATTGAAAGTCAACCTAGACCTCGTTTGAGGAAGCTTTGAATAATGTTGAACCTCTAAGATCAATAAAATATCTAAACGAAGCGAAATATTACCAAAAAAAAGCGAATTGCCCTCTATGATCTGAAGAAATAATATGCACCCCTAATTGATCCTTTAAACAGATAGTAAACGGAAAACAGAGAATTTTACGAGAACGATCTTGCACGTTGTGATGATTTCTTCAGTGACAGGATTCGATCACTTTGTCGACGGCTGTCGATTTCTTTCTGGTTCAATTCTTGTGTGTGTATTCGTCGTTTTCTCTCTTAGCAATCGCGAGGTTGTTAAACAGCATACGTTTACTTCTATACAAGGCGATTCTGCCGAAACGTCAGCTACGATTGTATTGTATGTGTGTTATTGCATGGAAGTAAACGTATGCTGTATAACAACCTCGCGATTGCTAAGGGAGAAAACGACGAATTCATGCTCCAATGCCGAGGTTAATAGAAAGTCTTGTGTGTGTAGTTTATTTATTTGACTGTATTCATAGATAATAATCATAGAAGAGAACAAACAATTGAAGGCGCACTCAAACTATACATAAAATGTGGAAGTGATTCACTAAATTCTCAAAACAACTCCAAGTTTCTCTTTTATCATCCCTTCTACTCCATTTTTCCACTCACTCCGTCACTTTTGTTGCATCTATTCAAGATGAGTCAGTCGGTCGCAAGTCAAAACAAGGCACCGCCACTTGCCACGCAATACTATAGATTGCCATTCTGAGGCAGCAAACCATCGAAGAAAATTACTCTCAAAACTATAAAAATTCTAATGTTCTGAAATCCTTGATATGGTGGAGAGAAGGCAAGGCATGGGACATGTTTTATCTCTGAGTGTTGCATAGTGTATGAAATAATGTAGAAGTTCTCACTTAATCTTAAAAGGAGGCGCTTCAAAGTTTCAAAACGTTACAAAATACTATTTCAAGATGGAGCAGTTGATGCCATCTACAACTTTATCACTCTGACCTTTAAGCCTCTTTCAGAACGTATACAGTAGAACCTTTTTTAAAGTTTTTGGACTTTGGTGACTCAAAACGGTGAACAGGATAAAACCCTCAGAAACATAAAAAGAACCAGTTCTGAATTTCACATTTGAAAACAAAACGGTAGCGAGTTCCCTACGAACTAATGGAAAATCGTCGACAACAACTGAATAGACACTTTATTACATTGATACTATACACAAGAAAAATGCAATCTCGTAAAAGAAGAAGCGCCACAAATGTAAAATGAATTAGGTTGAATGGTAACAAAAGCAAGAAAACGAACACTATGCAAAACGGAAATCGTTCAAAACTGATGAATACACATGCAGTTCAGTTCGATGCTTCACCCTGAAGAATCTTCACATCCCAGAGGAAGAGGAAAAATTGGCAAACCATCAGCGCCTGGAAAAAAAAGAAAACCAAGATGATTGAACTACGATGAAGACTGCAACAGAAACAGAATTTCAGAGATCTTGTGAGCACTATGTATTATGTACATGCAAGAAGTTATAATAAACATGGATCTACTAGTTAGGGATAACTGAAGCCACGTGCATTAAGAAACAACATTTTTTCACTGGGAGCGTTACAAACCTTACGTGACCTTAGGTTTACCCCTAGCTTTGCAATTTTAACCGTTTATTTTAATCTAAATTAACAAGCTAAGTAACTATAATACTTACCGCAGTAGCAATGAGAGTCGAACGAGATGTGTTGTACTCGATTATGAACCATATGACCAGCGCCGAGGCGATTAGAAAGAGAACAGTGCAAATCACTGAGTAGATCCTCTCCTGAAAAACCGGGGAGATTGGCCACCTATCGTATGAATCACTCAGTAACTTGCTATTGAAGCGTCGGTTTCTATTCAATAAATTCATAGTCAGAAATGTTGATTACTTACAAGCCCCCATGCCCCAATATTTAGGAAGTTGAGCACGAGCAGAACAATGTTGATGACGACGCATATGAAATTCAGAGCTGAGCAGAACCCAAGTCGACCTTCACCAAAACACGATCTGCCGCCGTACCTATGAAGAAAAAACTCTGGTAGGCTTGAAAATGTCTACATAATTCTAAAAGGAAACCTTATGAGAAAAAAATCAATCAATTCAAATAAAAATTTTATGAAACCTTATTAGATCTATCCTCCCAAAGGTTTACCGCCACATCGTGGCTGGGAGGTATTTCGATTACAGTTCTATCGATTCTGCTTATACCATTCTTTCAAAATTTCCCTTAACGGCTGACTATGTAGTCTATTGATATACAGCTTCCAATTAACATTACGGCAGTACGTTTAAATTTCAGCACATACATGTCATTGCAAGGGTTCGATTTCTTTTCAAAATGTCTTAAATTCATGAATACGGACTGAAAACGTGGAAAATACCACTGGTCGACAAATTTAAATCTTCGTGCTAGTGTTTCAGTGTAAACCAACACTTCACACTATCCATCTAACAGCTGTTGATAACGCACATTTACAGCACAAACCTACCTTTCTCTACTTCGTCTCTCATGTCTTCATATGTTCAGCTGCCTAAAATATCATCACGATTCACTGATTATGTGATTATGGTGACGTTTGCTTCTTCTTTTTTTTTCCTCCATTCCTCCATTTCTTCTCTGCTTCGCATCGCTCTTCCTTTCGCAATTGACTTTAGAGCGACGAGGATGTGCAGTGCGACATTGAATGACGGAGGGAGAGGGTGGAAACGAATTGAGTTGTTTACAGTGGTGAGAACGAGATTGAAGTGTAAGAACCGACGTGAAAATAGTAACAGACCTATCGCATGCAAACGTCATTTAGGCCTCAAAAAGAGACGAGCATGAGTACGCTTAGAAATTACGTCAGAGTGTGTCCAAAGATGGTAATGATTATGATAATAATGAATAGGATGAAAATGGTCGATTACCGTCGATACATCGTCAGTTTTTTAAAATTAAACCAGATTGATTGATTTTGAACTTACCATTGAGCACAGAGCAGCGAGCAGATGATGAAGCCACAGATGATTTGCAAAATTTTGATGATACCACGATTGGTGCTAAGGTAGCGCGTGTTTAACGAAATGTCGCCCATCCTTCTGAAATACCATCAATTTCAATAATTCTAGTATAACTGGAAAGTGCAACAATATGAAACCGAAGAAAGAAAAACGTAAAGGGTGTGGTCAGTAAGGGTTTTAAACAAACAGGTGGTAAGAAATCGAGCGAAGAAGTAGGTGTGAGATAATAGTGTTTCGAATTAAGCAAAAAAAAAGCAATGCGACATATTAGTACGCTCGAACTAGTAAGATTAATGTCAAATATATGTGAGTTCCAAAGGAAAAACTGCAATGTATTCTATTCTCGTATTTAGTAAGAGCTACTTTATTGAGCCATAGCTACTTGACAAAAATAGTCATACTTTAGCTGAACGCTAAAGCTTCAAAGTTAGACGAAAATCTAGCATTATGTGTATTCTAGAGATAAAAGTGGTCAAGTAGGAATCAAGAATAGTGTTCACAAGCAAATGAAAGCTTCAACCGAGCGCGATGACTGCCTAAGCAGGAAACGGGTATGATGATGGGTGTGGCCTCCGCTATAGTTGACTGAGTCACATTTACAATGGGTTTAAATCACCATTGTAGTGCATTTTTGCTTCCATGGTTTCTTTCAGCGTTTAACGTTACATTAAATAGAAGCAAATATGAACTTTAGAGAGAATATATGAAACTAGGACGAGATATCAGTGATGTGAACCGACTTAATGACTGAATGAAATGCAGAAATAAGAGCGCACATAAAGTCGTTGATATCGAGGAGCAGCTGATAGTCGGTCAAGTCAACCGACCACCAGCATCGCGTAGTCTCGTCTGAGAGCACACAGTAGGGGTGTGATGTTGTATGTAAACATCTGGTGTGCACGTCTGCACGGATACACATGTATATATGGTGAGTATAGAATGTTTATATGTGTATGCACGTCTATGCGTTACACGAACGAAACGCCTATGATTGCTGGTGTACGAAGGAAAATTGCATGACTAACCAAACTAACTCAACGTAGAGTGAACATTCTGTGGAAGCTAATGTTCTGAATAGGATAAAGCTCCTATAAGAACGAAATATGATTTCATAGTTCCCAGGATCGGCTTTCTATTAACCTCGGCATTGGAGTATGAATACTTTGTTTTCTTGTTCAGCAATCGCGAGGTTGTTATACAGCATACATTTACTTCCATAGAAAAGCACACAATACAATACAACAGTAGCTGACGTTTCGGCAGTATCGCCTTCTTCAGAGCCGCTTTTTTACATAACTTCCAATGAGGAAGGTTAGAACACTCATCAACCATATGCGACTATAATCAGCTGTTCTAACCTTCCTCATTGGAAGTCATGTAAAAAAGCGGCTCTGGAGAAGGCGATACTGCCGAAACGTCAGCTACTGTTGTATTGTATTGTGTGTTTTTCTATGGAAGTAAATGTGTGCTGTATAACAACCTCGCGATTGCTGAACGAGAAAACAAAGCATGATTTCATAGTCAGACTGAAGCCAGAAATACGAAATCCACATATGCTAATTACAACAATGATTTTTATATCATACTGACTCATGGCGAACTAGTTTTGGTCTCGCGATGATGTAAGACCTTACTCATTCAGTGGAAACAACTCGCTACAAACTTTAGTGGAGATGAAAAACAACTGAAGATTCATGAATCCCTGATAGTACTTGCGATAAATGTTAGAGGAATAAATACTGCTCCAGAACGAAATTCATTCAGTGAAAACAGGATCAAATGCAGGCGATATGTTGTTGCTAATCTGCGACCGCTTATGTTACTCGGAATTTAGAAAGAAGACGATCATCGAATCGCAATGGAAGTTCACGAAACCGGTTTCTTTTCTACGACAATATCATATCAATTTCCAGCAAAGAATGTTTACAAAAACAAAGATTTTTCAAGATATAATAATGCACCCTCTTAGATGACTAAGCTAACACGAGATTGTTTTTCTTTGATTTCTTGCGCTGATCGTCGATTGTCCACAGCGGGTTGATCTCGAGATGTGAGCCTCCATCGTCGCATCGAGTCGAATTTTCTGGAGTTGAGCAGTGCACATGACAACGTAGTCCAACATTATTAAGACTGGGGAGTATGTGAAAGGAACTGGCCCGCCTATCTCGGAGCGGAACAACCAACCTTAATAGCAGCCTTGTTGAGAAATTTCTGCGAATGTAATTGTCGTAGTTATGAATTGCGAAACGTGAGTGGATTCTCAATGACGAATGGGTGAAAATGATACACTCTATGATAAGGGTATGCATGACACTTCAAGAAGATTCAGGGCTCGAGTGCTCATATAATAGCGGTACAGATGAGGTGTACACTCAACTCAGAAACTTCTCAAGAATGCACGCTTTACATCGGAGTCAGATAAACCAGCCAAGCTACCGATCGAACGAAAGCGCTTGCACTTTATGCATCAGTAAGCTGTGAGTCACTATTTCACACACCATCTGCTGCACATTGAGACAATTAGAAAAACCACTATTTATGACTAAATTATAGTCCGCAAGATGTGTTCCTGATGCAGGTGAGCCGGCTGTCGCATGACTCCATTCATGATGCAGCAAAAACATTCTCATATACCTTCTAAGCATCTCACATGAAAAAGCCTTTTAAGCTTTGCCATAGAATTTCCGGAATAGAAAACTGAGTACACCTCATCTTTTTTTTCTTGTCGTATCTCCTACAACCACAAAGGAAAGAGTGGATGTAAAAGAATCTCTCAAAAGCGAGTTTTCTTCATTAGCACACCAAGTAAAAGCAACTAAAACTACCAACGGCAGCTTTCACAGTTAGCGATTTAATATTAAACTGAAGTTCTTCTACTTTTACTAAAAGCAAACCTTTATGAACTTGCCCTTACCTACGATGACATCAAAAACTGTAAACATTGACATGACTAGCGCAGAATTAGAAAAAAAATCTAAATCATTATTAGTAGTCTGTTAAGTATATTTTTTCATTGTAAACGACTTCACTAAGGAAAAGACATGATATAAGATTACTAAATGAGAACCGTTAGTGGTTAAATGCAAAGCATTAGCATTTTCACGAAAAAAAAAATTAAAATACTCGACTTTGTGACGTCACAAACCCTCCGTAATAATTTCCGGTTGTGGTTCTCGTGACTCTTGTCGTTGTTGTCGTGTAAGTGGGCATGGTTGAATGAGATTCGATGAACTGCAATAATGAATGGCTTAAGGTAATTGAGGTGAACGAGTCCAGAAATTCCGCAAAGGATCGAAAACAAATTAGAACGAATGGAAACACTGTTCAAATCGAGACTGATGCAAAGGATACAGAATAAAACTTTCGGCGTTCATCAATCTTTGAAGGACACGCAATGCATTAGACTTCATTAAGTATCGTCAGAGATGAAAAGACGCAGCACGGAGCTATGAAATGACTTGCCGTGGCCTACCGATGTATCAAGTCAATTCTGCTATCCTCCCAATAATTCTGGTTTCAATTTTCCGACACCAGAAGGATGGAAGTCTTGGTGGGCCGGGGTGTGGAATCCAACCAACGACTACCTGTCTATTGCAAGGCATCTCTAACCATTGCACTAGAAGGTTCCCTAGACATCAATATAGTGATTGAGAATTGGTTCACTGTAATGTGGTGGTGATAAAAGAACTAGAATCATTTAACGTAATTAATTAAATAGCTGGAAAGAACTTATGCAGGCCTAAAACCAGATCAGAAAAAGCGAAAGACGTTGGGAAAGGAAGATGCGGGGAAAGACAGAATATATGATCCTATCCAATCAGTGACAAAGGTCAGTTTCCCATTTGTCAAAAGGCTTTCCAATCCATGCGTAATGTCACAATCAAGGAGGAATACAGCAGTTATTCCTATTTATCTGGACTTATACCAGTGAGAACATTCGCCACCTGTTATTGATTGGTCCTCAGTGTTGGGGAACATGAGTCATGATGACTGATAGTCATTGCAAATACTAACCATTCCATCCAACATTCAAAAAAATGTTCCACAAATGTATTCTATAGATGTCCACAATCGAAATACAAGAGTTCCTATGTTACAAAGAGAATTCTGAATTCCTGGAATACAGAATTCATTCGTTCTTTTTTTTTTAAGATCCCTCTTTGCCATTATTGCTTTCTGACGCCCATCAGTTGGATATGAGCCTCTTCAGTATCGATTTAAAGCGATCGATTCTTAAAATCACTTTATTTCTCGTGAAAAAAACATCAGCAGTCATGAGAAAACCAGCATCTTTGCTCAATTTCTGTTGATTTTCTTTTAACAGTACACTGAAGTAGGAGCATTTTAGTGCAACCAGAAAGTTATTATTAAATCGTAGAACGTTCTAGATAATTTTAATAAAACTACAACGGACATAGTAGTATGAAACTGCACGAATAGCGCAATATCGGCGTCGACAACTACTTTTATTATGACGAGATGACTCAGTGAAGTTCGATTGCGAGGCACATACCAGTCAGTATATGTGACCTTTTCATTCAAAATATCTTTGTTTAACGAACATTCCACCACCATCTTTGTCTGACATGTATTAAGAAAAAAATAAGTGATTTATATGTGTATGATTAGACATCAAGATCATGTTAAGATCGCCAAGAAGGAATCTCTATCATTGGCAGCTAATTGAAGAAGTTTTCTCCTCCTTTTGCAGTCAGTTTTCTCGAACAGAAATCTGGTCAAAAGACTAAGAATACGTTCAGCGCTTTGGAAAGTACAACTAGTCAGCTCGGTTGGGGTTGTTGGAGGTGGTGGTGATGGCAGAGGGAGCAAAACAGAGAGCCGGTATCGTTGTCGCATAAGAGGACGGCCGAAGTGTAGGAGAGAGTGGATGAAACACACCAGTCATCTGGAACCGACGCAACTCGTCTCTCGTCCTCCATTCCTCGCCCTCAGCTGGGCGAACGCATTTGGATGTCGAATGTCGAGTGATGTTAGAAACAAAGACGAAAACGAAAAAAAAAACAAGATGAAACAAACATAAGGAACTCGTGATCAACACACAGACAACGATTGTGGGCTATAATTAAGCACACGCGAGCTTGGAAACCACATTTGCAATCAATGCAGAGGGTCGTGCGATGACGAAATCTACATCAACAACGATCGCTGCATATGTTGGACATAGGAGAAAGAAACAGCCACAGCCTCGTATCGAATTGGGCATCAACGATCGGAAATGGGATCGATTTTGTAGAAGGTACTACCCTACGGAAGCTCCTAACATCTGGGAAGCCGAAACAATTTAATGAAATCCTCTCGAATGTGTTACACTGGTACGGACAGCCAAGCAGTCGTGTTTTAAAACGTTTTTTCGAAGCACCTAATAATAGATCACATATAGAAAGCGACGAAAAGTAGGAAACAAGAACACCAAAAACCACCTGTTATTCCTATAGTTCCATTAAATTACGTCATTAATTTAGATAGTCATTTTGATATGTTGGACTTGAGATGCACACTTACTAACTCAAGAGCAGGCACCAATGAACAATTTCCAAAAAAGTTCCTAACTACTTTGCTCTTTAAGTACTTAAACTTTTTACGACTAAGTAATCAAAAACGGAGGTCAAAGTACAAACACCGCTACAGCGACTTTCAGGTGAACATTTTCAAAACACTTTGGAATATGGCCATTAGACTTTCAATGGCTTACCACTTCAATGGGAGTGAATTGTCAAACTACGATTTTCAATCGAGTCTACTCTACTCTGAAAGTCTCTTAAGCGGGGAACGAGTTCGAAGCGTTCATATAGAAATCCAGTTGAGAGTAATCGTATATTGTGACAGAGCATGGCGAGATATTGGTAGAGGTAATTTCAGTGGTTTCCACTAAGGTGAGACTACTACGTTGCTACGACATACATTTTCTTCGAGAGTTTGAGATGGCGGTTGTATGTGTATATCAGTGCTCTTAGCTGACCTATCTGCTAGCTAATTACCAGTCACGCAAAGTTGGTGGGTTTGATTGACCAGTGAATCCTCCTTATGAAATGCTTAAGTGGGCATTAAAAATATGTGATGATTTTTATTGTTGAATATTTCTGAAAGGGATTGTGACGTTATTTCATACGTTAACAACCTGATGGCTTTCAAAGAATACCAAAACCTCTTACGTACAGATTGATGTATAGAAACGAAACTAACTTGTAACGCTATCATAATCAACGACTGAGTATTTTTAATTATCCATCTGGTACCGACGGCGACGACTCAGTAGTTTGATTAAGCCTTCATCATAATGAGCTAATGCTGGTTTTATGATTATGTGGTGGCGACCATTCTGTTAACGAGGGACGGGTTAACAAGAAGATTAGTAGAATACAACGAAGAAACCAAGATTTTCGGAGGTAACCAGTTTGATAACACTTTTCGTACGGCTGTGATGAGAAAGACAAGGCATGGCAGCGACACTTTCTGACTGCCGACTTTTTAAAGGTAATCACTTTGCTGTAAAGCTCTCACATGTCTTTCTTTGCAAAATTATGCCGATTTTAACACAGCATTGTGTGGAAGTATTCAGAGATTTCTCTTCGTTTTTCTTTTGGCGGTAAGAGAATACCAAATGTAATAGTAATATTATCGAAAATGTTGTGCAGTTCGGAATGATTCTAGTTTTTCAACGTTCATTCCTCTTGTACGTGTTCTAGCATGAGTTTGTTCTCCAACGAAGAGCTTCTAGATTTCAATCAAAGGGTCATTTCATACGTTTTCGTACTATATGATATGACTGCAATATGAAGTGTATTTGTAGCTATTTTCACATACCAGGCATTGAGATGTCGAATCAACCATTTCCACAGCTATTTCTATGAGCACGAACTCGGAATTACGCAACGCAAGCCGTTTGAAACACTAATGATTTTAGGAGTCAAGGCAATGTTGAAAAATGGGCAGTACAATGTTCGCTTAAGAAATTTCGCCGTGCCGAATTCGAAGATGAGGGAAGCCGCCGACGCCCTTCTGTAATGACGACGACGAATTGAGAGCTTTCCTGTAAGTAGATACATGAGTAGGTCTTTGAGAACGTGCAAAACAACTCGAAGTGAGGATCGTAACTATTTCAGATCATCTAAGCCGAATTTGAAACAAAGGAAAATTCGACAAATGAATACCAAACAGTTGGCATCACGTCTCATTAACCACATGGCCACATTTCGCATAACCGATGCTGTAAAATTTAAATCAGCTTGTTTACGAAACTCTACCTCATCCGCCATATTGGCTAGATCTCTTGCCCAGCAACTACCACTCCATTTGGTGCTTCAACAGCTTCCTATGCAAAAATGCTTCAGATGTCAAACAGAGTCCAAAACTGCCCGCAGCGATTTCACCGTCTCAGAAATTGCAGAGCTTAATGCAGTCGGAATAAATAAAATTAAAGGAATCTGCAGTGATTTGGAGACGACATTAAGTCTATGTATACATATATGCTCGAATATATCAAAAATTTAAAGAAATGCTTCTATGTAATTGTTGATTCAGGAGAATGAAGAAGCCACCATCGTCATGAAAGAGATGAAATGAAATGAAACGAATAGAAAACTACCAATTAAACAAAATTCTTTATGATGAGTTCCTATGGAACTGCAACTAGGCATTCTTAAATAGCACGTAGTTCAAAATAGAGAAACAAGGCAGAAATATCTTAGTAGGACCCGATGAATAATCATATTTCCTTATGACTATTCGACGTCTGCAGAAATACTGCTGGAACAACTTATACTATGCGATGCTAGTGTTTCTTATTATTCCACCGGTGTTCCAGTACTAATTACATGGATACTTCGATGTTCCGTCTTCAACGGTTGTGCGGGCCTCAGCAAAATTTCCACTTTTTCGCAGTTTTGCTGGTTTAGCTATTATTCCCTAGAGTCCCGAGGTCAGCCTAACCAAAGTCTGCCCCTTGCCGTCACTACCACAGGCAGTCGCCACCTTTGTGAATCAGAGCCAGATTTACCACCATGCAGCTAACTTGACAGCAGGACGGTGGTGGAACCTGGCATTGGTTTACTCTTAACTGGAGTTCCTAATGGAAACGCCGGCCTCATTCCCAGCTTGGGAGATCGTTCTGGGGATCAATGCCTACGCTAGATATCGCAACCCGACACCCAGGAACACCTCCCAACCACTATGAGGCAGTAAACCGTTAATAATGATGTTCAAATATCATTCTTAAAAGTGTTTACTATTTACTAGTTATGTGTATGATCCAGTAGTATAGAGTTTAAGACTAGAGGGCGAATAAAGCCTATAAGGTTCGGAGATGAAAAAACCCTTAAGGATGCGCCTTTCATTTATCCCCATTGACCATCAAAGAGGCGATTGATTCATATTTTATTTACGCAGCGATTGAATACATATTTGATTTACACAGTAACTTGCGGACTCCTATCAATCTACGAAGTCAGTGTTTTTCCCCATTCGGGAAAAGCAACAATTTACCGGTGCGTTGAAAGACGGTGGCTTTGCCTGACTACGGGAAGAGATAGAAACTACGACTACGTGTTTATTGCCGGATACCTAAACCACTGTCAGTGCCATCTTTGGTTATTTTATAGCTATTGACACTTTACCATAATCCTCTTCTCAATGTTCAGTATTTTCCATCCAAAAACTCTTGGATTTACAAGATACGAAGCACATCTTGGGATTCGTCTCCTATAAGACACTTCCCTCGGACCCGTATCCTAGCGAAGAACTGAGAACATCAATGCAAAGATAGGTCAGCACTCCAGGAAGATTAAACTCCCAACAAGCAGTAGACCAAACTCGGTACCACGAGCACTGGGTGCTCTCGCTTTGATGTCAGGCGGTGAGACAACCTATGGGAGACCAAAAAATCTCGGGTTACACAGAACGTCACTTAAACCGGATCTGACGAACAAACACTACATGTCATAGAGATTGCTTCTTATTTAAGACATATAAAAGATTACTAACCGCATGTCGAAGGACTTAAAAGCCGTACCGAATTCGTCTGTTCTTCACTCAAGGAGATCAGATCGCGTCTCCATTATCACTAAGTAGTTGCTCGAACAGAGAAAAAATGAAGCTTGATCCTACTGTATCACTTTTAGAACGGCTATTAATATTATTATAAACGTGAGGTGCAGAACACTTATAGGAAAATCTACATCGATACAAGCAGAAGAAACCACTAGAGAAGGAACAAAAAAACGTAGCACTGATTATGCATGGAACGCTTACTAAAACTTTTTGCCATGATATGGAATTAATAACTGAAAAGTTGCACACCAACCTTTTATATTTCACAGGCCCCGTCCCAGACCCTAAGATCTCCGTCAAAGATAATCCACCTAAAATTCTTTTTTTTTGAGGTTCTACTTGCGATAGAAATAAAAAAGGGTAAGGTTCTCGGCGTTATCAATCCGTGAGGGATGCGCCATGAATATGACTCCATTTAGCATCGTTGGACGTGATTGAATGCATATCTTGCCCTCACAATAACTTTCTGTGACCTACAGATATATGGAGCCAGCGTTGGTACCCTTCCAGATGCCAATTTCCTTACCCCGGAGAGATGGACGGCTTAATGAGGCTGGTGTGCGGGGTTGGATCTCACGTGTATTGCAGAGCGCCTTCAACGATTGTGCTACAAGCGCCCCAGTTGCGATAGAAAACATGATAAAAGGCAAAATAACAGGATGCGATTATACCACCGCGGACCTCGCTAAGACTGGAAGCCACGACGAACATGTACTTTTCGCAAACCATGTGACAGTCAATCTTCAAAAGGAAAAAATCCATACCAGTGGAGGGCGTCGCACACGGTTATCCTGCCAAAGAAATGTGACTGAAATGATCTTCGCATCTATTGCCCGTTATCGTTGTAAACCAACTTTCATTTGATCTCGGTATAAATGACCAATGCACCTTTTTATTCGGCTTGCAATGATATTGTTACGCTATTTGATAGCTAACAATAATACTGAGTTCCGTAGGATTGATTGTCCCGGAAAACAAGTTGCCATCACCAAGGAACCACGACTGTCGTTCATAACAACAACATTTCTGAATTCGTCGTTTTCTCTTTCAGCAATCGCGAGGTTGCTAAACAGCATACGTTTACTTCCATACAATAAACATTTCTGCATTTAAGATTTCTGCATTTATACGACCGTCTATATGCAACGCAAAATTGCACAATTTGCCCCAATGGTAGAGATGGTGACTGCATTAGTTCGGGTACAGTCTATCTGACCCCTTGTAAAATGTTCGAAGATGAATACGTTGGTGAAACGGGTAGACCACTCTGCATCCGCATAAAAGAAAACCTAGTCGGCAAACGTAAACCAAATATCCCACTAGGCACGCATAGGACGCAGTGACATAACGGAGATTTTGAAGTAGAGGCTGCGATCCTCGCGCGAGAGTCAAGAACACAAGCGCGTAAAATTCTCGAGGCATTCTGGATTAATTCCAAGAATCCGAAAATGAACCGCAGGGAGGAATGCCTCATTATCACGCGTGATATTGGGCAGTATATAAGACTGTTATTCTGATGGGAAGGGCACATTACGTTTCCATGTGAACACTGCGCGGTTGGTCTCCACATAACACATTAAGTGGAAGGCTAATAGAAAGCGGTGAGTGTGCAAAGACTCTGTGTTCAATGTGTTCGAAATTTTGGTTTAGCATTTTCTCTGCTTGGTTATGGAGGTGTTTGGCCATGTAGATTGCAGTCAACGTGACATTTCCAGGCTTTGAGGAAGGCGAAATCCGCCGAAACGTCAGGTTGTACGTAAATAAAGAAATAAAATAACACCTCGTGTTTGCTAAACAGAAGTAGAAAGAATTATCAGTAACAGGAATTATCAGTGTCGCGTTAGCTAATCAATGAAAAAAGTGTATCGCTCGATATGCTTTTTTACCCCTTTGGTCTATCAAGGGCATTTGATGAGGCACAGGCAGTTGAGGAACAAGGATATTGCTGCATGGAGCACATTTAAACCCAACCATAGAAGCCTGTCCTAAATATCACTAGCCCCTATTCCCGACCCTGTGTACTACGAAAGAGCGTTTGACTGCCGCTTTGCTGTGAATGACGAGATCGCTTGGTTGGGATGACATACCTACTGGTCGAAAATTCATCTTTGTTTTGCCGACGACACGGTCATTCTTAAGCAGTACCAACGAAGTAGAGGTGTGATGATCAATGAGCTCAATGAAGAGGGGAAAAAGGATTCAACTACGCTTAAATCGGAAGATGACCAAGTTCATGAAAAAGCTATGATGTGAGGACGAAGAGATCGACCTGGTTATGATTGCAGAGACCATCTCGCACGCCTTAGGCTTCTGGTAAACATGGAAAACAAAATGCAGGAAGATGAAATGGAAGAAAAAGAGCAGCCACACATTTAGGACTTTTAATCAAGCTACTAACAAACTAAAAACCCAAAAAGCCGCGCTAACCTTTTTGATTCAATAATCCTCTCAGTGCTCTGGTATGCAGTGGAGACGTGGTGTGATACTTCAACCCTTCAAGAATATTGCGAGTGGGCATTTTCACTACTCACAGGGCGCTTGAACGCCTTCTGAAAAAAAGCGGTATAGACAATATCTGACTGGAAGGCGAAGCTCTGATCTTCGAAATATGCCTCATCTTTGAGACCCAGGAGAATTTACATCGATAGCGAAACAGAGATGGGCTGGTCCAAGTAAGTCCAAGTCGATCCAAGTAAGTTGAAGACCCGATAAGATTTCAACTAGTCTTTCATTAAAGTCTATACTTAGAAGTTAGAGTGGAACAACCTGCATTCGTCGAAAAAGTAAAGACTATCATGTCGGACACTGTGCAAGTCCTGAAGAGAGAGGAGAAGTCCGTTGCCTCCTGTAAACAAGTCTCGCTATTCTGGCTGAAAGAGTGAAATTATTGCTATTCAGGCATATTAATTCATTCCCAATATCCTTATTTCGAAGGCTAACAATGATTTTACGCATATTAACGGAGGTGTATAACATTTTACGAAGAAGGGAGAAACACTCTGTCATGGGTGCTGCTGTAGACCATACTGATACTACAATCTGAGTAACCGCAATAATGAGTGCCTTTAATGCAACAGCAGAAGTAGACTAAATAGAGTACAATTTTGTATTTCTTTCTTTGTTAAACGACTCTTATTTTACCTTGTTATCAACAACACAAATATCTATTGATTCTACCCTTCTCTGGGGACATTTAGTGCTTTGGGGACCAATTTCGGTTCAATCTGAGGTCTTCGGGACCACACTCTTTGGCTCACGCATTATTTCTATTGTGATGCGTGTTACCTTGCACACCATCGCACTCCGGACCACACCATCTATTTTATTTTATGATAAGCGCAAACAAGATTTAAAAAAAAAACTCTCGCCTCTAACGTTTCGGTCTTCGAACCTTCATAAGACCAATGTTACAAAACCATTGCAACCGTTTAAACAGAACGGTTGTTGATGATACCTACTAATCATTGATAATGGTTTGCAGTATTTACGCCAGCCAAACAAGTACTAGTTCCTGCAAGATCGAATGTCTGCTAAAAAGAAACATTAACCGAATGAAAAGTCACTCTAACAAACTGCAACGTTCTCATAAATGAAAGATGGATTTCTTCATCAGAAAATTTATGCCATAAAATTACATTAAGATTATATTTAACCCCTACAAAATTGTAGTGCCTTCATGGCGCACCTTGGCCATTTTAACATCGCAAGTAATGAGGTGACGTTGCATGTGGACCTGTCGCATCAGTAGATGAGAAGCACCACAGAGCCTGTCCCATATTTATACGAAACACTAAGCATTGAAGAGTTGTCGTTTCAGTTTAGATCAGCAGTAGTTTTGAAACTAATTACATAATGGCGTTGCACCATTAAACGATTATTAAGAATCAATATAGAGGTTGGTGTGCACGCAAATGCCAAACATTTTCATTCGGTAAGGAAGTAACACGCACGTGGAATCGATTCCTGTGCCCATGGCCCACCAAGCCTTCCATTCCTCCGGGGTCGGCAAATTGGTACCAAACTTGTCTGGGAGGATAGCAACACTAGCTCGATGCATCGGTAGGCCACCGCGACTCATTGTAAAAGCCAGATATGCATCCATTCACCTTTAAGATTCTTAATGAAGTCGAATGCATGGCGCATCCCTCAGGGATTGATGAGCGCCGAGAGCTTTACCCTTTTATCCTTTAAGGAAACAGTCCACGTATAAAAGTGGATTTCTCGGCACTGAGTAAAAGTGGGATGACTGGCCATAGAAATACAGAAAACTTCAAGCTTAGTGAATTGCCGCTAGATCTATCCTCGTCTAGTGAAATTAAAGTTTTAGGGTGAAGAACAAGAGCTAAGAAACCATTCCGAAGCTGCAATGTTACAGCAACACCAAAGCTTTTCGAATAAGTGGTAATACTCTACTTTCACCAACGAAAAATTTTTTCTTCGAAACGCTGTGTTCAGAATTCTCAGTGGTAAAGAAGATTCTGAGAGCCTAATTGAATGGAACGTTCTGGTTGTTCTTTGTAATTACATTCTAACGCCGTCAATTTTATCAAAACTACATTTGGTTAGAGTTCTGATACATGCCCGTAGGTTTAACAAACTCAGCACGTTGTTCGCTACAAACCTACTCCCAACTGCAGCCCGAATTCCAAAACAGCAGAACTCTTGCAGCACCTTATTAGTGAAGGCGGTTGTCATTGTAAACTCCAGGTGCTCATGATCCTTTTAAGAAAAACCTTGAACCCTCACCCCACCTAGTTCACCACTTCCCGACAGAACTCTCCGTCGTAAAGGAGACTAGAAGGCACCTTTCGTTGTCAACGGTAGGGTAGACGAATGTCAAAAGTAGCTCTTCCTGTGCAAGTATTTGTTGTCCTAGGTGTTGGTGTAAACTGAGTTTTAAAGGAAAGCAGAAATATGACGATCCACAGTCACGGCGAAAGGGGATAGGTATGACAGGGTTTATGCATAATGTTTAAAATTTCTTCAAGCCGTATTCTGCTAAAAGAGAAATTGAAAAGGCAGACCCAATCTCGTTGTATTTATTCCACGGCTTTATTTTTTAGTGTGCACAGCTCGTTTCCCCAATCGAGGCTTCGAACAAGTGCCGGTAGCTGAAGACCTCCATTTCAGGAAGAAATTCGTCTTATGTGTGTTGGCACACTGATCTATTTTGTTGTGGAGAGAGAGCTTGACATGCATTCAAAACAGATCCAAGTAAGTATTTATAATTTTTTTTGCAATTTCAAAAAAAGTAATGCTTCAATGTGTTTCTAGTTTGGGGATAAATTCTGCAACAACGCCGCCCCGTTGAACCGGTATCCATTTGCCGTCGCATCCCTTATGTTTATGAGTTTGTGTTATGTCAGGACGTCAATCAAAGGAAGTACATCGAAGTGTGTAGGCAGTTTGGTCCAGTAGTTAACTTGGAATAGAGAGTGCTGCGAAGTGTCTAAATACAAAACCACCACCATGGACTACGATTGCAAGAGAAAGGAACGAATGGCAAATATGCTGGGGTCCACACGACTCGTGAAGACGGACCGTCCAAATACCCAAGTAAGAAAGTTTGTGTTCATGTTCCTAATGTGCTTCGTGCAATAAAATTTTTTTCTACGGCGTATAACTGCAGCGCTTGTGACCCTCAGCAGCGCAGTGGTCGTCCTAATGAGGGACGGTTCCACAGACTTTTGAACGATGGCGTAAATAATGTGCCTAATGAAAATTTCATTGCTGCATGAGTCGGATCTATATAACTCTAGTGACTATACCGAACCAGATTCGGTCTTACCAATTTGGCCCATTCGTAACTGCAGTGTGTTTTTCTTTTATTTTAAGTGCCCATATTTTTCGAAAACTACAGTTGTAGATTCTTTTATGTAACAGATTTATAAAGGATACAAATGGCATATTTTCTACTTTTCGACAATGATGATTTTACTTTAAAGTGTTTCGAAGTCAAAACTTTCAAAAACTCGAGCTAAAGTCTTTTAAACACAACTTTTGGGCCGTAAGCACCAATTATGCGCTCGTGTACAAGATCACATTCGCCAGGAAGCAATCTCGCTCGCTCCGTCACTTCGCTTTTCCAAATGCAGTTCCGGCCATAAAAAAGGATGAAGCTCTCAGCGTTGATCCATCCTGAGCGATGCGCCGAGCACTCGGCTTCATTAACTATCCGTTAGAGGTAATTGAACGCAAATCTGGTCTGTACGATTTTTCTCCGTGGCCTACCGAAGTATCGAGTCGGAGTGCTAACCATCCACACATTTTTGGCACCATGTTGAGGACTGTGGAAGGATGGAAAGTTAGGTGAATCAACAGCGTTAGATCAAACCTAAGTGCATTGCACAGCGCCTCAAACCAGGCCTTGCACGGGGAATCGGCCATAAAATAGAGACAAATAGAATTTGTAGTGTGAGTGCGTAGTTCTCTTGTTCAGCAATCACGAGGTTGTTATACAGCATACATTTACTTCCATAGAAAAACACACAATACAATACAACACAACAGTAGCTGACGTTTCGGCAGTATTGCCTTCTTCAGAGCCGCTTTTTTACATGACAGCTGAATTAGCTGTTGTAACCTTCCTTATTGGAAGTCATGTAAAAAAGCGGCTCTGAAGAAGGCGATACTGCCGAAACGTCAGCTACTGTTGTGTTGTATTGTATTGTGTGTTTTTCTATGGAAGTAAATGTATGCTGTATAACAACCTCGCGATTGCTTAATAAGAAAACAACGTATTCATACTCCAATGCCGAGGTTAGTAGAAAGTCGAACCTGAGAACCGTTACAAGATGTACCAGTAAAATTTGTAGGTTCGTATTTTATGTAAACTTGTATCGTTTTGGTGAAAATCTACAAGATTTAAAGCGTTTATTCATTCGGGATTGGATTAAATTATTTTTCTACCATGCACAAAAGGCGTGAGTGGCGCAGTTGTCTGAGGTGCTCATAACACACACTTGGAATCGATCCCAGTGCCCATGGGCCACCAAGCCTTCCATCCCTCCGGAGTCGGCAAATAGGTATCAGACTTATCTGAGAGCGTAACAGCAGTGGTACGATACATCGGTAGGCCACCACGAGTCATTGTAAAGGCCAGATATGCATTCAATCATCTCCAAACGACACAGTTAACATCTCTCAAACGTTCAACTGTGTTGTCTACACAATAAGTTCTAAAAGAATAACGCAGCGTTCATTGAGGGTTTTTTTAATACAAAATCAAAAGAAAAAGGAAAAGGAGAGTACACATAAGCAACGATTGGTTGAGTATAATTTCAGTGTCATTGGTTAAATCTCTTCCACTCATTCGCTCTTTAGTCAGCGTCTAGTTATTATCTCCACTTATGAATATAGAGAAAAATGACAGCGTATGGAACTGTAAGGAACTGTCACTTCTATTTACAGAAGAAACACTCATGAGAAGTTTTCAAAGGAATTTCTTAAGTCTAGCATTTTACTTCCAGCTTTTAACTAATTTATGCTCAACGTGAAGCGATGCAAAAATTTGCTGGGGTAATATTGGTAACATTAAGCCAATTTGTCTTGAACGGTAAGCAGAGATTCCATGAATTTTCCTCACTAAGGGATTCCGGCTAGCAGCGAGGCAACGAAAAGCGTAACGAGATGACGAAAAACTGGTTGAATCCACGATGAAAGCGACCCACTTGCTCTCAGAAGTCGGTGGAATCAGCGATGGATACAGTGCTTTGGGTTAACCAGATTGACGTTCAGGTAATGCACAAAAAATGATGCGAGACTGACGGAAGTCCCAGAAAGTATGATAAATTCGAAGGTGGTCGCACTTGCTGCATTGTTTCGGCAAAAGCTGTTAAGACTAAAGCAGATTCAACAGAAATTGAAGAGCGTGTCCATCTCATTCTACAGCAGAAGCGAAAGAAAAAAGGAAAAACTGTGTTGACTTTACCAATAATTCATTAAAAAAACATTCAAAGCTACTCTCTTTTTTACAAGAAACTGAGCTCTCTGTAATTAAGCACGTCTATTGCGCAAAGATAATTGGTACACATTTAACTAGTCTGTAAACGGATGTTGGGGAAACATTAAGAAAAAATGGACGTTAAAAACTTTCATAGGAGCTATGAGAAACAGGCTGGTAGACATACACAAAAGCTCTACGGACCAGGAAACTTGCCGAAATTTATTGTGCATTACCTGAACGTAGAAACCACTTGTAGTGGTTCTGCTGAACATTTCAAATAATCACTATAGAGGCAAAAACTATAAGATTCTCATGTAATCATCACGTCGTTTCATACAGAAACGAAAATATTCAACGAGTGATGTATGCTGCGTCAACAGAAGAACTGTGCTGATCACAACCAATACTGACGGTGAGGACACTGACAAGAAATTCACTCAACTAGTCGAAGAAATAGTGTAAAGCTGCAAGGTGGACATACGGTGGCCAAAAACATGCTGAAAAGTCAAGTCATGAGTTAACTTTTTTGGCTACATGGAACAAACGCTTAGGAAAAAAGGAGAAAAGCAATAAAGAGACGAGGTTGGATCTACTTAATTTTTTTTAAACACGCATTATGAACCATTTCACCATGAAAGAAAAAAATATAAGTTTCTTTGGTCAATCCCATAGGCGGCATCGGACTTCATTACGTATCGCAAGGGTTAGACATTTGGTGAACGCAGCAACCATCAACGAGTACCTATCCTTCCAAGAACTCATTGTTTTCATCGTCACAGGCAAGTCCAGCACCAATAAGTGGACCTCTTAGGGATAATTGGTTTGATTGGCCGGGGGATGAGATAGAAAGCACTACCGTGTCTATCGCCCTATAGCTCTGATCATTTTGCTTTAGCGCCACTTTTACTGAATATAATGACTAACAACCATATCTTTGCGTAACACTGTTTACGACATTGAATATTTTTGAATACCCGTTGCGTTTAGTTAAATACGTAGGAAATGAAAACATTGCAGCTTACCTTCATGCCCCTTCTACCTCTAAATATTGCGGCCGCTGCCAAATATCTGCCACCACGTGGAGCACATATGGCCACCATGTTTCTCCCATCAAATTACTGTTTTGTCAAGCGCTACGGAAAACGGCCGGTACTAAAGATGAAGAATTAGCATAAAAACAAATTGGCCGGGGGATGAGATAGAAAGCACTACCGTGTCTATCGCCCTATAGCTCTGATCATTTTGCTTTAGCGCCACTTTTACTGAATATAATGACTAACAACCATATCTTTGCGGAACACTGTTTACGACATTGAACATTTTTGAATACCCGTTGCGTTTAGTTAAATACGTAGGAAATGAAAACATTGCAGCTTACCTTCATGCCCCTTCTACCTCTAAATATTGCGGCCGCTGCCAAATATCTGCCACCACGTGGAGCACATATGGCCACCATGTTTCTCCAATCAAATTACTGTTTTGTCAAGCGCTACGGAAAACGGCCGGTACTAAAGATGAAGAATTAGCATAAAAACAAATAATGGAGTGGATAAATGGCAAAGTAGCACTTTAAGTAAGGGTAAATGAACTCTTTCCCAGCATACTGATTAACCGCATAGACAAGTAAATAAGCAGTTCGCTAACATCAGCAACGTTTAGGCAATGTCAGAAATTACTACTGGTTAGGAAATACTTAGAATAATTGCCAAACATCATGTTTGTTTATCTGTTTACCTTTCCAGCGTATTCGTCTACAAAAGCATACTATATGAAGAAAGACAGTGGACTTCACTCTCCTCCAAAAATAAAAAAACGTTGTTTATGAACACTACACTAGCATGGGAGGTCATATGCATTAAAATAAAGTAAGACGCAGTGTTATCAAATCTCCACCAAAGACGGATTTCAGACCGGTTAGTTGCGGATCAACGTGGCGCGTACCCATGCTACAGTTGGGAGTCAGTCGCCGACGTAAGACATCCCTATGCTTTCCTGAGCCACAGGAGGATCAAATGGACAGACTCCATGTTGCTCGCTGCAGTGACATAGTACAGCATCCACGCTTACGAAATCATCCATGCATACATTCGTGAATGTGTTCTCCTTTATCTGAATTGCATTCTACGACTAAATTCTGTGAAAGGCCTGCAACAAAGTGACAGAGAAGTATATTCGATAAGAGTTATGTTCGGCTAAGAGTCATTCGAGCAAATTATCTTTCTTTCTAACCCAAACGAGACTGGTTAAGCACCCATGAGTATGTCCAACCAAATCCATGTTCAGAGCTCAGCACGCTTCACATGGATACCAAATGGTGAACACAGTAAAATAAATAGGCTCCATTCCCTTAACCCCGAATGAGCTCTTAATACAGCACCATTTGATACAGCGAGTACGGAGGGGCCGCTATAATCATACAGCCATTCTAGCTTGCCTAAACCTTTCGAAAGACTAAAACGACGATCTGTGCCTGCAATGCGCGATCACTTTCCTCTCAGCCGACGATAGAGGACATGATCAAGTAGTGAACTAGCGTGATAAACTGTTAGACGACCTGGGTTAGTCCGTTGTCGCTTCAGTCATCTAAAATATCTCAGCTCACAAGATTCAAATTCAGTAAATGGCCGCTAACCACAAAGATCAAAACATCACTTCATTTTCTGAAATGTGGGACACTACAAATAACGCAAAACCTTACTTATGTGAATAAAATCATGCACCAATACGTCAATCTGCACCAGATATCGGATGAGATGAGAGATTAGGTGGACGGTTTGTACACAATGAAGAATAAAATCATGAAAACTGTGCTGGCCAAATAACTGCTTAAAGATAACGAGATATAGTTACAAGTTTTTTTCACAGCTTTAATTAGCTACTGAAAAAGGTAGACAGGTGTCCGCTTGGAAATGGTATCGCTTATCAGGTCCAATGATGAAGTCAACAAGGAAGACTATGAGAGAGTGGACACTAGACATTCGCGCGCTCGCTGTTGGTATTTGCTTTGATTGAAAACTTGATCTCGGGTGTCGTATGTCATGCTCTATTTCCCTACGGCCATAACAACAAAATAGTTAGAACTATATTTTAAAAAAGATCTGCAATACGTGAACGTAAACTGTGGATACCATCCGAAGAGGTATATTGGTGCCGGCTTTCTCCTTTGTATTTATTATCATAGCGATTTATTTCTATTTCTTATGTTTTACGGAAGCGCCCGTGCAGTTACAGTGGTCAGAGGTGCCCTGCCATACACCTGGGTTCGATCGCCTGACCCAGGCTCACCAGGCCTTCCATCCCTCCGGGTCCGGCAAATTCGTACGAGATCTGTTTCCGAGGATAGTAGCACTAACTCGAACATCGGTAAGCAACCGCAAGTCATTGTAAAGGGCGCAGATGCATTCAGTCACCTCCAGCGATGCTTAATGAATTCGGAGCTTCATGGTTTTTAAAAAACTGAAACACGGCAGAATACGACGTTTCATCATTTACTTATTTTTTACCTTCTGCTTGTTGTTATTTTGTGAAAGGGTACGATTTGAAATACAACCACGAGGCCGATGAGATTTGAGTAAAACTCGGGACCTCATCGTGGCTGCGAACCCGCGATAATCATTCGCACGTGCTCGCGTGTTATCCACCGCACCATACAAAAACATTTGGCATTCCCTCAATCAGTTTTTTTCCTACTCCATCGTTGCTATCAGCTGCCACTCGTCAATGAAAGCGAAAAAAAGCAACTGGCCTGGGAGAAAGGCAAAGCATGAGTTTCGGTTCGCGTGGTCAATTGCATGTGAATCACCGGCAAGGGTAAACGCGGGTTTGAAGACCACATGAGGTTTATTGTTTCTCTCAAATTTCTGAATTTTTATAGTTGTACTAAAAACACTATTTAAAAACACTTAAATTAGTAAAACGAGCTCAACTAATCCAAATATCGGCAGCTTTTCGAGACAAAAGGCATACTCAGGGTCCGAGTTTGGCAGTAAGCCTCAAGAGTCTCCGGAAATCTTAACAGATGGCAACTTTGACATAAAAGAAAGTTAGTGCTTTTTGCAAAAAAAAGTTCTAAAAGGGAGAAAGAAGTTCACCGTTTAAGCGTTGACAACGAACAGAACTATTCGAAAAGGACTGGCAGCATAAAATGCAGCAAAAAATTCAACCCAGTAGTTTCTTACAGCAAAATGTGTGGATGCGACTTCTACAGAGAACAGAAGAACACCTGAAAAGCACGACAACTGTTGGTGTTGATATTGCAATTTGAGTACTGAAATCATAAATTACTGTAGAGCACTGTTCGTGGAATACGTAAAGGACATTGCATTTGCTCGATATTAAAGTACCACTATAATCTATGTATGACGTAGAGTATCTCACAAATTTTCATACCTTTAAGGAAAATGTACACTTTGCCTTCAGATAACTGCGCAAACATGTGAACAACGTTTGTGGTTTTTTCCATGGCTGCTAAAGTCTACCAGTAGGAAATCCTTCATCAATCAAGCAATGTTACTGAAGCTCACAAGCGAATTGCTGTGATGCACGGAAAGTACTGTGGTAAGTCATGTAGCTTGAACATTCCCACGAGGGTTGAAATGAGTTGCACCTTTAATCGATGTTCGTCCACTGAAATGATGAAACACAATGTTCAGTAAAATGTGAAATATATGATTGATTTATATGGTAGAAAAAAATGGATTTAGTGGCAACCTAGTAACACCCATTAAATCGTGTAGATTTTCACCAAAATGATGCAACCTTACTTAATACAATACAAATCCACAAATCCTTTTTGCCCGTGTATTACAGCCGAGGAGCTGAGCAAGACGTTGGGCTGAGGCGCCCTGCAAAAGAGCTAGGTTCGATACTACAATCTAGGCTCGCCATGCTTTTCATTCCTTCACGATCGGCAGCCTAGCAATAAAGATGTGTGGGTGGTTAGCACACCACCCACTCGATGCTTCGGTAGGCCACGACGAGTCATCGTATAGACCAGATTTGCATTCAATTATCTCTAACGGATAGTTAATCAAGTCGGATGCATGGTTCATACCTCAGAGATGGATCACCGTTGAGAGCTTTATCCTTTTTATGATCGAAATTTTGTTTGAAAAGCGAAGCAAACGAATGAGCGAGATTACTCACAAACGAATCGATGTTGCACCGGAATTCATAGCGGGTGCTCAAGGCCGAAAAGTTGTGTTTAATAGACTTTAGCTAGAGTTTTTTAAAGTTAGGACTTCAGAACACTTCAGTGTAAGATTATCATTGTCAAAAAGTGGAAAATATGCTTCTCGCGTCCTTTGTAAATCTGCGATTTAAACGAAATTCCAACTGCAGTTTTTGAAAAATATGGGCACTTAAAATAAAAGAAAAACACACTGCAGTTACGAATGGGCCAAATTGGTAAGACCGGATCTGGTTCGGTATAGTCACTAGAGCTATATAGATCCGACTCATGCAGCAATGAAATTTTCATTAGGCACATTATTTACGCCATCGTTCAAAAGTCTGTGGAACCGTCCCTCATTAGGACGACCACTGCGCTGCTGAGGGTCACAAGCGCTGCAGTTATACGCCGTAGAAAAAAATTTTATTGCACGAAGCACATTAGGAACATGAACACAAACTTTCTTACTTGGGTATTTGGACGGTCCGTCTTCACGAGTCGTGTGGACCCCAGCATATTTGCCATTCGTTCCTTTCTCTTGCAATCGTAGTCCATGGTGGTGGTTTTGTATTTAGACACTTCGCCGCACTCTCTATCCCAAGTTAACTACTGGACCAAACTGCCCACACACTTCGATGTACTTCCTTTGATTGACGTCCTGACATAACACAAACTCATAAACATAAGGGATGCGACGGCAAATGGATACCGGTTCAACGGGGCGGCGTTGTTGCAGAATTTATCCCCAAACTAGAAACACATTGAAGCATTACTTTTTTTGAAATTGCAAAAAAAATTATAAATACTTACTTGGATCTGTTTTGAATGCATGTCAAGCTCTCTCTCCACAACAAAATAGATCAGTGTGCCAACACACATAAGACGAATTTCTTCCTGAAATGGTCTTCAGCTACCGCCACTTGTTCGAAGCCTCGATTGGGGAAACGAGCTGTGCACACTAAAAAACAAAGCCGTGGAATAAATACAACGAAATTGGGTTTGCCTTTTTAATTTCTCTTTTAGCAGAATACGGCTTTAAGAAATTTTAAACATTATTCATAAACACTGTCATACGCATCCACTTTCGCCATGACTGTGGAGCGGCATATTTTTCCTTTCCCTCGGAGACGTATCTTTCATTTCTTTCACGTTCGATGTCATATTTGCGATTGCATGACAACTTCTGATCTCCTATCTGAAACCATGAGCTGAATTTGTGTATGCATTGAAGAAAGTAGAAGGCTACTGTAAGTGAGCGAACCTCTTCATGCTTGTTGCTATTGCTTATTGCTAGGCTATTGTACAGTTAACTCCACCAAATGACATTGCCAAGTAATAAAAAATTCTCGAACTATCGGAAAAGAACAAACTCTAGATAAGCGTACTAAGAAGCGATGCTAGCATGAGCTCACCACATACGTGAGCAAATCGATCTTCCACCGATTTCACAGGCGTAAACTCGATTCTCTAAACACGAACAACTGTTTATTCGTGTGACGAATGTAAATTTGCTAATATACCTGATAAGCATGGACAATAATGAAGACCCGATTTGCACCAACACCTAGGACAACAAATACTAACACAAGAAAAGGCGTTTTTAACCTCTTTATATCCTCACGTTGATAGCAATGGCACCTTCTAGTCTCTCTTACGACGGAAAGTTCTGCTTGGTAATGGTGAACTAGAAGCGATGGCATGTTCGAGATTCCCCTCAGGAGCATCATGAACACCAAGAGTGGAAGATGATAACCGCCTTCACTACTAAGGTAGTGCAAGAGCTATGCTGTCTTGGAATTGGGACTGCAGTTGTGGGTAGGTTTGTGACGACCATGGTGCTAGCTTTGTTAAACCTACGGGCATGCGCAGCCTTGTTATGCCTGCTGAGCTCTCGAAAATGTGAAATGTTAGGATGTAGCGGTGAGTGGTTCAGATAGCCCCCGAGAACCACAGAACCTTCATATACAGACTGATGATCGATAATAGGTGTAACAGTTGCACCTGCACTCACATCTCTGTGTAAAATATGGCATTCAATTTAAATTTGGGAAAAGTGACGATAAAACGGTTTGTTTTCCATGAAGCTGCAGTTCTTTGTGTTTCAGTAGATTGACGTCGACGCTGGCTGTCCGAAAACTTTCCGTGCTGTTCTTGTAAACTCTCAGTGGGTTCCAGTCGTAACAAACGTAGAAGGTTTTAGGTATGGCTAACACTGTGGAAACTCCTTTTCCGTGGAATTCGGAGATCTGTCAGAAGTAGTAGATCTGTCAGAAGTAGCCAAATGTAGTTTTGACGGCGTCAGAATGTAATTACAAAGAACAACCAGAATGCTCCATTCAATGTATTCCTAAAGTATTTGGTTGACCATTGCTGCTCTGGAGAGGTATTGGGTCGCGTCAAAAGATCATTTAACTCTCATTTATTGCTGTAGCCCGCTATCGATTGGTTTGGTTTTGAAGTTTTCAACCTCAATCGACAAGTTACATATTAGTTCTGGCGCAGGACACTTGGAACTGCCGTCTAATCCGTAATTTGGAATTTGTTTGCATAAACACTTCAGTAGGTCGAGGTAAGGTTGTTACATTGGAAAGGTATTGTAAGAAATATATGATTATGTATAACTTATTAAAAACAGAAACGACTACCCTTTTCTTGTGCAAATAATGGTACTCAAGCAGTTTGTGGGGCAAGTAAGCTAGTGGGACGTGCTCTGCCATTTTGATGTGGACACTTTCTACTGTTTATCGGAACAAACACTGTATTGCACCGGGACAATATTATTCATCGTCTACACTAGTTGAGCGGTCGACGAGCCCGTTGACTGTATGTAATACATGCAATAAAGAAACGAAAGATAGTGGCTAGAACAGAACAATGAGCAGGCTTAGCAACGCCGATGAGGGAATGCGGAGTGTCGCTGACTGTGGAGGGAAGCTGAAGAGGAGTCTCCTTGAGTTTTTTGGTTGGTACGCCATGGTGATAAACACGTTTGAAGTTACATCGTACGGTCAGGCCAGTGATATTTACACAATTATTAATTTGATGCTTATTTCACAATTGAGGAGGCCCTAAATACAGCCAATCACGTGTTGTTTGTTGGATACGACTGGAAATTGTGGTTTAGTAATCACGATTATTCACCGTCGTCTTCAGAATGCTTTGAGGATTATATACACGTCGATGAACATAATGAGATCTCTTGTGCTGCCACAATGCTTATGCCTTTCTGTAGGTTATCAGCATCTTCTTTATCACTGAGAATTCTGAATAGAACGCCTTGAAGATACCACTTTTACTTGATAAATCTGGAGTTCTCTCACTTACTCGATAATCTTTAGTGTTGGTTTACAACTATCACCTTCATAGTAGTTTCTGAGTTCTTCTAGGGCCTCGTCCGCAAATTTCATATACGCAACGATGCATGCACCAACAACTCACTGAGGAAAATCAACAACTCACTGGGACTGAAGATTTTTATGTATCTTTGGCCAATTATTCGATGTTTGCTCTGAGCAGATAAATCCACCATGATACGTAGACTGTTTCCTTAGCGAATAGAAATGTAAGTTATTTCGGTGCACACCAGCTTTTACAGTGATTCTTAATAAATTTTCAGGGATGGGACTAAATTATGTGATTATGTTCAAAACTGCAACTGAACTAGACCAAAACGGCAACTCTTCAGCTCTCAGTGTTCGGTGTGATTAATGAGGCGATCCCAGTGGCATTCCTTCGGGCGTCTCAGCTGCGGAGACCACTCTGACATGGCAGATCAACTCATTCCCTGCGATTTTAAAATGGGCAGTGTGGGCCGCAAAGGTACTACAACTCTGTAGATCTTAAGTATGGTTCTAAGTATGTTATGTATTTAAGTATTTAAGTATGTTACTTTATGGCGATGATTTTTTTAAAAAGAAAACCATATTTCATTCATGAGAAGGTTGCAGGCTGTTAGACTAACTCTTTATTCGGTTAACGATGCGACGTATGCTTCTTAACTGACAGTCGATTCTGTAGGAATTGGTTACTAGACTGTCTTGCATAAATATTGCAAACCATTGTCAGCGACTAATTGGTATCATCGAAAAGCGTCCTCTTTAAACGGGGACCATAGTTTCGTGTCATTGGATCTTATGAAGACTACAGAAGAAAGCGTTAGACTATTAAAGAGTCTTTGCAAGAATACTGTGCCCGTTTTTCCACGACAAAATGGTTTTTTAAGCCTTTCATTACAAAATAGAATGAAAGTTGTTTAAAAAAACCAATTTTCTATCATGACTTTATACTCTGTTTGGTGTAATTCTCAAGCTGCATTGAAAACCCCCATTACTACAATAGGGCGCTTTTGGCGCAGTGGTTGGAGGCGCCACTGCGACAAACACGCTGTACTCGCTCCATGCGCTCATAGCTAATCAAACCTTCCATTCCTACGGGCTCAGAAAATTGGTACCATATTTGTCTAGAAGGATAGCAGCACTGGCTCGATGCATCGGTAGGCCAACGCGAGTCATTGTACAGGTCAGACATGTATTCAACCACCTCCAAACTATGCTTAATGGAGTCGAGTGCATGGCGAATCCGTCAGGAAGTGATCAACGCCGAGAGCTTTATCCTTTATCCTTTCATTACTGCGATTACCAAGGCTGTTAAATCAGCATTTTCTGCAACGGCTCGCACAACAGAGTACTTCTCTCCTTCCTGTAAAATGTTGCATGCCTTCGTTAATATAACAATGATCGTGTTTACCGCACCTGTATCACCAGTTCCCCAATTGTTCGTTGAGCGACTCGATCGGGCGACATTAAATCTTCCACTTTTACCTATCGCATGTAAGAGTAATTCTTCAGTGAGTTCTGCTCCCTCTAAAAACTTGTTGGGCATCGTATATTTTTTCTACAGTATCCTCTAAGAATCTGGCTACTGGTCGATGTTTTTCTTGTTGTACGTTTCGCTTCTCGAGCAATCCAGCCATTCACCGCTCGCTCTTCTCAACGGTTGTCCTTCATACGCACTATGTTTCAGGCCTACCTTATTTTGAGCAGTTCGGAGTATAGGACAGCATCTTTGACTTTTAATCGTTGACGCAGGTCCGAACTTCGGATCTCTTCCCTTACTTGAGTGACGCGGGGTACTCCTATTACTGTCTCGGCCGTCTTTGTCTTTTCGGCTGCGCGTTCGGCGCTCAATAACGCAGAGTGATCATTCATCCCGCTTAAGAAGTGACTAGCTTTCTGATGCACACGCTAAGGTAGGAATAATCGTCCATTCACTACATCCTCGATACTCATAAAAATTCTCCAAGCTGCTCGTTCGTGCTCAACCCTGCTCAACTCTGGAGCTAAGTCGTTCAACATGTTGATTTTCCGACCTAGATAGACATAACTGGAGTATTCGGAGATATACGTTCTGTTGAGAGTGAATGGAGCATACGAAACCAATCCGTTCCTCACTAACATCGGTTTTGTGAGATTAAGTCGAAGACCAATCTTTCTACGGGCTCTCTCAAAGTCAGCAAGCATTCGTTCCGCTTGGCTAATGTTCGGTGTTATGAGGACGATATCGTCAGCAAAGCAAAGGTGGTTTAATTTCCAGCCATCAATTTTCACTTCCATGTTGTCCCATTGCAGTCATCGCATGACATTCTTGAGGGTGGCAAAAACCTTCTCTAAATCGATGAAAGTGAGAAAGAGTGGTATCTTGTACTCTCGCGATACCAATGAGTCTTCGTATCGTTTGGATATAGCCCACTACTGAGAATTCTTTTCGAAACGCTGCATGTTCACCTGACTGTCCCTTTTCCAGTGCTCTGTCAACCCTGTTTAGAATGAATCTTGTGAAAACTTGGTAGACGACAGACAGCAAGCGGAATTCGGCGATAGTTGCAGATATCGTGGAGGTCACCCTTCTTGAACAATGGCACGGTCTTGCTTCTCTTCCACTGAGCAAGAACCTTGTATTTATACAGGTAACGTATGAAGAGCCTAGCGAATGTGTTTATGAGGAATAGTGTAAGTTTTTTTCCGGTGTTGAGATTTAATCCTACCCGGACAAAGCGTTGTTCGATTTTCCACCGATGAAACAGCATGTAGGATTTCGGAAGGGAGAACCGGTGGTGCAACATACTAATATTCCATTATTACATACCACGACAGGACGACGTGGTTATTGACAAGATCAGAGTAGCAATCGTGAATGATTTTCTCAACCACCTTTCTGGACGTTTCCACTGTTTCGTCTGAGCATCGAAGTGCAATTATCTGGGATTTGTAGTTTGCGAAGCATCGGTGGGCTCTCCGAACGCGTTTTTCCGTTTTCGCAGCTTCGACTATAACTGCTGCTGTTCTCTCTTTAAACTCTTCTTCTATCGCTTGTCTGCATTGTAAATTCGGGCGTGAGTTAGCGGTTGCCTGTAACCCGTGCAATACCAAGTTGACGTATCAGCTCAAGTGTTTCTGGAGACTGACTTCTCTTGGTGACTTTTAAACTTCAAGCTTCTATAGCGCCGGTAAAAATGCTGAATGAGCCGTTGTATTTTTATCGATATTTTCAAAAATGGGTCTTCTCAGTTGCTGACTAATGAACTGAATAGACCCAGTTTATGATAGTGTAAGGACATCGCTTTTTGAACTTAACGCGTACTTTTCCTTTCCAGGAGAAATGAAATTTTGCACGAAGAGAGTGTGGTCTGATCCCTTGTGGAGTTTTGAGACAAAAGCTTTATCACTCAAGCAAAACCTTTCATTTACTATTGTGTGGTCCACTTCGTTTTGGCACTCTCAATTAGGAGACTCCCACTTCTGGCTTTCAAGGTGTCTTCTGGAATTTCGAGTTACCATGAATGGTCTTGGTCGTCTTAACAGTCACTCAGATGGTCACGTTGCTCGTTTCATTCTATTTCGTGGATCTCAGTGTAATATCCTTCAGATCTTCTTCTGGATTCTGTGTTAGCGTTAAAATTCCATTGATGACGTCGAAGAGTGTGTGGACTCCTCTGTAAATCTAAATCATCGACTTCTTCTTTTTATGACTTGATCTCAGTGCGCAAACGACGAAGATTGCCAAAGTTGGGATTGATCGACATCTCTTTAGTTGTAAACGTCCGTTTCTGACCGTAAATTGTTTAAATGAATCGATGTCAATGACCAAACTCGTCCTGACGAGAGTGCCGACGCCGCCGACATTTCTGCTGTCGCATGTTACGAGGAAGCAGTTCTTCACCGGTGTCATAGACGGCGTTTTTTATCTCATCCTTTCCAATAACGTTGTGTCTTATCTTTCTTGGTTGCATGATCAAACCTCAATTGAGAACTCAGATAAAGATGAGCGTTTGTTTTAGGTGCAGGTCGTCATTTCGGTCCTTTGAGATTTAAGCAGCCTAGAATGAGCCTGAGATTTTAGCAGCCTTTGGAATCTCTCGCTACCCCACGTTGCCGAATCAGGAACTCTTTCGGGCTCTGGAAAATGAGGCCCGTTTATTTATTTGTATTTAGTGTTTGACGCACACATATAACTTTGTTATTTCTAGAGTTGGAGAATGAGTATATCACGGATGGCTTTTCGTTCTCTCCGTGGGTAAACGTAGAGCTTATTTGCTGAAGGAGACTCCTAACCGCCTCCGATATACTTCAGGTTGCATTATTGCAGGCTTTCGGCCGAATTGACTCGTAGAATACAGCCCACATAAACAAGAATGCATTCACGCTTGCATGAATAAAGGATAAATAAAGGATAAAGCTCTCGGCGCTGATCAATCCCTGAGGGATGCGTCATGCATTCGACTTCATTAAGTATCGTTGGAGGTGATTGAATGCATGCCTGGCCTTTACAATGACTCGCGGTGGCCTGCCGATGTATCGACCCAGTGTTGCTATCCTCCCAGACAAGTCTGGTACCAATTTGCCGACCCCGGAGGGATGGAGGGCCTGGTGGGCCATGGGCGCATTTCACGTGCGCGCCGTAGTGGCGCCTCCAACCACTGCGCCACACGCGCCCCTTGCGTGAATACGTCGTCTTAAATACCTAAGGTATCTGCCAAATCGGTGTAGCAGAAACAGGGAATCGATCTCCTAGATCCACTTGCTTCTAAGTAAAACAAACGTCGGTTTGATCCGCGATTAACACGCTATCGGACACCTGGGACGCAACAGGTTGCCTAGCGACTAGCCGGCAATGGATCATTCTATGAGGGAAATCTGTGGCTAGATTGCTATTGTTATATGTATAGCGGAAAGTACATGTAAATTATGGCTTCCAACTCTAAGCTCGTTAGCAGTCATTATTATTAGGCCCTGGAACTATGCCTTTCTTCATGTTTGCTATCGCATCTGGAGTTTCAGAGATTAGAATGCCAGACAGTTTTTCGCCAGTTGAAATATTGGGGCACGATACGGAGACTACAGAACGAAAAAGGTTGGTTTAGCATTTTTTCTTCAGCTACTCCATATCCCTATAGAATGTAGTGATAGTCCTATTTTATTTCGTCAGGACAAATAGCGGAACATTGTAGTCGCACTGATCTTGGCGGCACTTCTTCAGACCATGTCGTTTATAAGATGCTGTTTCCAATAACTTTTTTCGCCTAAACCTTGGAAGTCTTTTTTCGAAGATCTTGCTCAGATGGTTTCTATTATTATGATGCATTCACCTATCTTCTCACCCTGTTTTTTCCATTTTATCCCATATATTTCGCTGTGATATTTTTTCGGCAATCTCATGAGATCACATTTAACGCTGAATTTAGCTATGGATGGATTGGACCTGACAGAATTGTCTCCGCTGCAAGAATTCTTCGACTCCTTGGACATATCGATTTCTTCTATACGCTTTTGATGTGGTGGTGCGAATGTTGGGACAGTCAAAGCCTTTATTGATTCACATCGTTTTAACATTGGGAATGCTATTCTGGCCCTTAATTTTTCAGAAAAAAAGCAACGTTAACGGCCAAGCTCACCTTCTTCTTGGCTGTGACAAAGGGCATCAATTGCGCGGTATTTTCGCGTCTCATTCAATTCGATGACGTCTACCCGCCATTCTTATGCTGCATCGTAACATCTATTTGTTAAGAAGAACTTAATGAAAGTACCTCAACCCCTCCGAAAAATCTAAGGCTAATTGAAAAGTTGAAGAAGCTCGGAAAATCAATGCTCGCATTGAATGACACTCAAGCAACTCGCTATAGTGAAATTTCGGAGATGCTTCATTTGCACAAACAGAATAGCTCATTCCTTGAGCTTTTGTGATAACGAAGGATAGCACAGTGACAGTGATGCCGGTCATCATAAATACGGTGCTTGCTCGATACCCCTTCAAGCTTACCAAACCTCTCATCCCTCCAAGGTACGAAAATTGCTAGCGGACTTGTCCGGAAAAACATTACTCTCTGCAGTCCAATTGGGAAAGCTTCGGCTCTGCTCTCTTAGGACTCCAAGGCGAATCGATTTAAACAGAATTCTACGACATTCAAGATGAAATGAAAATGCTCAAGCAGCAGAAGAAGTCACACATAAAAGTTGAAGCATATTCATTAATGATGGATGTGAGAAACTAAGTCGAATGTGAGAGGTGCTGAGATCCACAGAATAGACGTCACGACGGGTCGTATAAAATGAAAAAGCAAGAAAAAATTGTGATGTGCGACGAGCAAAGATCCTCTACAATGTTGACAGTGTGTCATATATTTTCCGAGATTATTACTCTAAAACGACGTTGTTATGAAACGTCTGAAAGGTGTTATCGAAATCCCCTAACGTTTTCGGGCTATTACCTTTTGTAGAAGCAATGATTCAAGTCGATCACAACAGCTCGTCTTTGGGATGTGGATGTTCGTAATCGCATGAAGTAAATTCGAGTTGACTGCTACACCTCACGAATACGACTGAAGTTGCGTCATTTAGCATTACCTTATTAAGCGTTGAATGCAAGCTATTCTGCAATGCTCTCCGCCGTGTTATTCTTCTTCTGTGGATGTCGATTATTAGAGAAGAATGAAAATTGTGTCAATACGTATGAGCCTCTAAGTGGTGTCATTCATTCATCATACATCCTAGTAAACAGAAGATGGCGTGTTTTTGATCCCTTCTTGGTTGATTTTTAAGACTGGATCCCATCAGTGCAATTAATCGAGCGTATACTCAATTTAGCCGCAAGCTTGAAGTCAACTGCTGTTGTTGCCAAAGTCAGAGAAGGCAGATGGAAATGAAGACCCTGTCATTCCCAAAGTCGAAAAGGAAAGGTCGCCTACATTCAGGAAAATTTAGATTTTATTTTTAGAAAAGACTTTCATTAAACCTCGGCATATATAACTAATACTTCTCCAGACCATCATGCTAGTACAAAAACGTTGAAAAGATTTATTGGGCTAGCGATTCGGCACCTTCGCCCTTTTCTACTTGAAATCTTTCCACGCTGTGCGAGAATTACTGCAGTGAGTAAAAAATCCCAATTTTTCAGGAAGTCTGGCAAACGAACACGAAGTATAGGAAGTAGCATAAAAAAGAACAAGTTCGGAGAAACGTTGCCAGAATACGCTCGATTTGATTTAGTGACCACGTTCTACATTAACCTAGGTCGTTCAGTTAGAGCGAAAAACCACGTAAAATAAGAATCCTGTTCTTGAAGAGATGTTCGGAAGGCTGCATTTTTTTCTTAACGAACCCATCGATCAACCGATATTCGCAAAACTCCGCGATTTGCTTTTTTCTTTTTTTTGCAGAACAGTGTGTCAGTGGTCAGCTATTAATATGGGAAGTTGGCGCAAACTTAAGCACGCTGGTAGTATCACGAATTTAACGTGGCAACTGAATGGTCTTGGTCTCTTCACATACACATTTACACACACATACACTCACCCACTCACTCACTCACCCACCCACACACACACACACACACACACACACACACACACAC
>MQTX01000305.1:84610-134881 GCA_009735665.1 Angiostrongylus cantonensis
TTTCAAACACGACACATACACATGCAGGTGTACATATACATATGTATATTATGTATATTTTTATATATATATATGGAGCAGATAGAACAGTGGTAATGGTGCCGGTTATCACGAGCATGGCGCTAGTTCAATTCCTCTACCGGCTAAGCAAGCCTCTTTTTCCTCCAACATCAGGAAAATAGTAATGGTCTTGTGCAGAAAAAAACCACTTTCAGCAATCCAATCGGGGCGCTCCAGCTCGGCTATATTAGTACTCCAAGGAGGGTCATCCTCACTTATGTTTTCCATCGCAATTGAACTTTCGCCGTGCTCTCCATCCAACCTGCAGTGTTCTCGTTTCTATTTGACTATGGATTGGAACCACCAATTTTTCGGTTAACACTACGACATTCAAGATGAAGCGAAAAACCTCAAGTAATAGCCGAAGCCACACGTAAAAGATGGAAAATCTTCGTGAATAATGGATGTGAGGAAATGAATCGAATGTGGAGAGTACTGGGAGCTGTGCAATTGACTTGAAGACGAATCGTATAAGAAAAAAACGCATGCATATATATATATATATATATATATATACATGTGTACATAAGTGCTTCAAATCTACTTCGAGTAAAATATTTCGGACCACTTACTGGTTAGAATAAGTAGAAGACCTCATGCATGGTGATAGTCTTCTTGTGGGTATTTCAAATCACAGAACGAAGAGGACAATAGACTAGTTGTTTGTTCTCTTCAACTCACTCAATGGTTGTTGTAACTAAAAGCTATAAAGGATTCATGGACTATAGGTGAAGAAAATGGCTGGGTACCAGTTTAATTTTTTGTTAGTCAATTCAAACAGAAGGTGCTGGCTTCACTAGGAAAATTTCTATCCTATAAATTGTCTTCAACTGGTCTAATGTACGGAAACCGCCGCCGAGTTCACATTTCCATTTTGAGGATCTGTCTTTTCTCTGCCTAGACATGCTGAATATTCGTTGAGCGTTGTTCTCCGTTTTTCCTATTTGAATCATTACATTCTCGTACCAAGAGATCGTCAGCTATTTACCATATCGAGTCGTGCTTCTTTGTGGATCAAGAGCTAACATTATCCGGCAGCGATTCTTATAGTCCACTTACTAAGCGCTCTACCGATCTACTATAGTATATCGGACTGAATAGTTAAACTGTTCATCCTCGAAGAATCTAAAAAAGAACATTTTCCATTCACAGCAAAGTGGTGTATGAGTCAAACGTGGTCGAGGATAGAATTGTTTTTCAATTTAAAGCGCTTATTTTTGAGACTGTAACAAGCTTCATTAGATGAAATACGGCACTGGAATCGAAATTAATATACATATATATGGATGTGAATGAAACTACAAATACGAACACCTAACACCTGTCAACCCCCACCTGCCAGCTGTCATCTCGTCTACTTAATCAACGACTAACTCGAGCAAGCTCTAGTAAAGTACCCGTTGGCTGTCATAATTCTTAATAGGGTGCGGCTCGCTCGAAAAACAACGAGTGTATCACATTTCTCTTTAAAAAAAATTTCTATTTTTGTTTTTTCGTGGAAGCTAAATAACCATGGCAAACTCGAACGCTTATCTGAATGTAAACAAGGATATATGAAACTCTTTAACGTGGGGTAGTACGGGCTGTGTTGATGAATCCCGCAATGTGTCAAATAGCTTTTCGTCACCCACCTGAAACATCTTAGATTTTTCTTCAATATAGTATTGAATAGATAGCCTCTTTTAGAATCCTGTTTCATAATCATGCACGGCCTTTGACGGCTTTCTATCCATAGAAGCGAGAATGTCTACTTCCAGGTGAAATTGTCGTTTACGATTCACCACTTACTTTAGGTTTAGAACAATGGTTAATTAATTCATTTTCGACTTTAGTGAGCTGCTTTGTAAACAGCGCTTTCTATACATTCTCATGTGATTAAATAACACGAGATTGATAAAAAATTTTTATTCGGCTGAAGTTTTTCGTTCCTCTTCGTTCTTCTTCTTCTTCGTTCTTCTTCTTCTTCGTTCTTCTTCTTCTTCATTCTTCTTCTTCTTCGTTCTTCTTCTTCTTCGTTCTTCTTCTTCGTTCTTCTTCTTCTTCGTTCTTCGTTCTTCGTTCTTCGTTCTTCTTTTTCTTTTTCTTTTTCTTTTTCTTTTCCTTTTTCTCTTTCTTTTTCTTTTTCTTTTTCTTTCTTTCCTCCACTCTACCGATACTTGACTCGAGAAAATTCGACTCAGTGCTAAGAGGAAGATCCATATCATCTGTAGAATGAACAATAATTGAATGATTGTGGACCATTGATCCAGATATCCATTTCTCAAGAAAGCAAAGATGTCGCAACTTTTGTCGATTAAAGGTTTGGTAACAACCTCGCGTTAGCGTGTCAGTGAAAGAAAGCAATTCTTCATACCGACGTTAAATGAAAGTCTCTTTAGAATAATGTTCTCTTTGCTTTTCGCTCGATATTGTGATCTTCTATATGCTATTATGGTCGCAGAGAGTGACTTGTTAATATTTAAAAGCTTGGTAATATCAACAATAGGTCTTCCAATCTCATTTCTCTTGTGCTGCCATTTTCGATTTATAAGCTACAGCTAGAAATTGTTAAATTATATGCTGTTGCCAAAAATATTTCACAAACGATTGAACTAAATGAGGCTGGCTCGGGTTATCAATTAAGTTACAAAGAAAGGGGATTTATAAAAAGATAAAGCTTAGCGTTGATCACTCCTACAGGATGCGCCATGCCTTCGACTTCATTAAACATCGATGGAGGTGACTAAATGTATATCCGGCCTTCACAATGACTCGCGGTGGGCTATCGATGTATCGAGCCAGTGCAGTTATCCTCCCATACAAGTCTGGTACCAATTTACCGACCCCGGAGAGATGGAGGGCTCAGTGGTTGCAGGGCTTCTCCGACCACTGCACCACACGCGCCACAATGAGGAAAGAAGAATACACAACTTGATGAAAGATACCCTCAATCAGATTTGACGGCCTAAATGTTTTCAACCTGGTTGAAAATTTTCAATATATTCAAGCTTTAGAATCCTATAACTAGTCGGATATTGGTGCATTAAACTGTGTTTATATGTCACTGAAAAACACCTGCATACCTCCATACCTATGCACGACCAAATTTCCGCACTACCATGCGGTTGTTTATTCCTGTATTTCCTGTATTCAGAGAAAAGGGCTTAATTCATGAGAAATTATGCTAAGTGAATATTGCATTTCTGTTTGCTAATGGGAAGAGATTAAATGAAGGCCACCCGGGATACAACCACACATTGCTGACGTCGATCACCATGGGAATATGTCGATCAAATAACAACTATCACTTCACGGTCTCTGTTAGGCATTTCCACTCTCATTCACATTATCCAGCAAGATGATGTAGTGCGAGAGTTGACTAAATTCCGTTTTCGTTTCATTTCATTTCGAATCTTATTTCAAAAACCTGTACAATTGCTATTCATAGTTTCTGTAGTTGATATAGTAAATAAGTGTTATCTGCTCAGTGAAAACAATTGTGGCATTTGCATCAATTGATTTGGGCGTGACTAATCCACTTTTCCTCAGTGGGTGATGTGTTTTTAACTCCAAAAACTCCAAAAAAGAGAAACTAGACGGAAACCATTCCTCCATCAACACAGAAGCTTTTCCTTGTTTTTATTGTTTGAATGGCTGCGTTATATCTCTTAAGTCACTATATTAATAATATTTCTCTTACTTAATTATATATCGTTTAAAATTTTTATTGGCAATAAATTACACTTTTAGGCCTTCACTGTAGGATATACGAAATAAGTAAAGGGCTACACACAATTATGATATGATCTTTCATTGCTGCTCTAAAAATTCGGATTTTACGTTATGATGCCGATCATGAACGAACTATGATAATCATTGTGTTAGTTAGTTCGGCTCACATCGATTGGAAAGCATTACGAGAACAAATTCTTTTTTTTCTATTTTTGTTTTATTTCAGGTAGCCTCTTCCACGTGTTCACTAAACCAACATTGTGCTGCCGTCTAGTATTCGAACGTGATTCTATTTCTTATACTTTTCATTTCATCTATTCTAAGAATATTGTGTTGTGATGAAAAAAATAATTGATAAACTAACCTCAGATGTAGTACGCGTGTGGCGCAGTGGTCGGAGGTGCTCTGCAACACACACGTGGAATCGATCCCAGTGCCCAGGCACACCAAGCTTTCCATCCCTCCTGGGTTGGCAAATTGGCACCAGTCATGTCTGGGAGGATAGCAGCACTGGCACGATACATCTGTAGCCACCCTCCGCAAGTCATTTTGAAGGCCAGATACGCATTCAATCACCTCTAACGATACTTAATGAAATAGAATGTATGGTGCATCCCTCAAGGATTGATCAACGCTGAGGGCTTTATCCTTTACCGTTTAACCTCAGATATGAGACAACTCGTCCGTCCAATCGTTGTTGATCATTGTTGATCATTGCTGATCATTTATGCTTAACTTCATAATAGTAAAATTAATTGCTCCCTTATAGATCATGTTCACGTACTTCGTTGTATTCTACGATTCAAATCTCCTCATGTCCCATTTCTAAACAGTTTGTTTTCCTCTGCTCTTCAACCGGCAAAGCAAAATAGCCTTATCGATCGTGAATAATTTTGTCAGTGGTGGTCATCATTAAATAGCCGAGAAAGTTTTGCACACTCGGAACTCGAAGTAGTAAACAAAAATTATTACTGCTTTCCCTTTTTGAGTTCTAATGAGCTGAAAGTTCAAATGTTGACTGAAATTTGCTGCCGAGGCAATCTATAGGAAAAAGTGATTTAAATTCAATTCTTCTTCTCAGATTTTCTAATATTCTTACTACTCAACTGAACTTGAACACTTCATCGTCTCCAAATAACTTCAACAGACGGAACTATTGCTCGTCTTAATCAGTTCTTCTGAATTTTCAAACAATGTGATAGATTGCAATAGTATTTATGAGGCCTCATTAAAGGTTTAGCTGATAAAGTTATATGAATTAAGCTACTTCAGTTACCTTTTTATATGGTAGTGCTAAATTGTGAAATAAATGAGAGCTTTCGTGACAATGTTAGTGAAGTTGACTTTGTCTTCAGTTCTTTTTTTTCATTTACAGGCGAAGCAATATATGTCCAATACATTAAGGGTCACGAGATTTAAGAATTTTACAAGGCATTTAATAATAATTTATAATGCTTCTATTCATTGCCTAGTATTTCCTTCACGGCAGGATATGATTTGAAATACCCACCCCGCCCCTCCCCCCCCAAACGGTTTACCGCCTCATCGTGGCTGGCAGGTGTTCCTGTGTATCGCGAAGTGATGTACTGCGGGGGGATTCATCCCGCTGACAGGGTCTGCCATGCTGAGAAGGAGACCGGCGTTTCCATCAGGAAGCTCAGCTACGAGTAAACCAATACCAGGTTCCGTCACCATCCTGGTACCAAACTAGTCTCATAGTGACAAATCTCCCTCTGATCCACAAAGGCTGCCACTGACTGTGGTGGTGACCACCTGAGGCAGATTTTGGACTGGCCGACATCGTGAGTCCGGTGAACTACAACGGCTAAACCAACGAAACTCCGAAAGTGAAAATTATGCTGGGTTCCGCACAACCAGTGAGGGCGGACCCAAGTAAGTATTATGGGAAATACATCTACGATAATGGTGAGATATTTGCAAATATCTCAACATCACTGTGGTTATATAATAGTAATAGTAATAATTTGTATGGGGTAGTGTAGGCTGATGTTGAATATGTATATGCATTAACATGCTGGCCTGATACCTTCTTTAGGATGTTTTTGTATACAGATGGTGGAAATATTCGTTTTAAAATACTCAAATGTAACTCCCTATTGATGTGATTTCTTAATATCGTTGGATGCATTTACATAACAACAGCATCTAGTACAATGTTATCAAATTAGTTACCAACCCTGGTGCTCGCTAGGGAACGCATACAACGCAGTGGTTAGCAGAGTCCTGTAAGCCTTTTTGTTCAATCTCCAAGGCAGGCCATACCCTTTATTCATCCACGGCTGGAGAATTGGTATCAGCCTTCTCTGGAAAGATAAGAATAGCTAATTGGTTACATCGGTAGAACTCTCGATGCTAGCATATAAGCCAAATACGCATCCAATCACCTCTGTGGTGCTACGAACGGTGTCTATTACATAGCGCAACCCTTAAGGGTCTGATTAACACCGAACACCTTTGTGCATCATCTTCTAGAGTAGCCAATTATATCACCCTACTAAGAAATAGTGCTCACTCTTCCATCTCTTAATTATTTCCCTCCTTTTCGTCGTAATTGTGGCACTGAGTGTAGTAGTGTCCTCTATAACTTGCTTCATTTCAACTTTGCTTCGGTAAACCAACTTTAAACTAATGTCGACTTTAACAAGGAAGTTATTCTTTTTCCAAGAGCTATCTTCAGTGAAACAACCAGGGCTTCTTTGAGGCGTTCTTCTTCGGTTTCTAATTAAATACGAAACTTTCAGTAACTTGCTCTTTTTAAGAACCGTTTGTTTTTCGCTTCTTAGACTTTTTAGAAACTGAGGTGCACTGGTATCATCACCATCCTGTGAGACCAGCATACCAGCTTTCAGAGTTTCTAGGGAAAAAAGTGATAGAACATCAAAAAAAGAACTCTGAAGGTAATCGGAACATAATGAACACACCGGTGTTGAATTACAAAGAAATGTCTCAACAACCTCATGTCGCTCACTAACGTCACATTGTCGAAACAGACTAACTAATGCCCCATTTAATGGACGATTTCGTCACCCAGTAAAGAAGTGACTTTGATGTCATTTGAGGTTAATTAAACTAAAAGCAACATATGAAAAATAAATGGTTATTTGGTTTCAAACTGAATCCTGCTCATAAAAAAGTGCTGAATACGATCTGAGTGTTGATTGAAAGGCGTACCGCTTTTAATCTTAGCGATTCATAATGAAATTTTCGTCAATAACAATTCCATCGCTCTAGCTGCATCTCTAGATTTATCGTCGACAAATTTCATTATATCCGCTAGTATTCGCTGGCGGAAATTTGCAATTTATGCTTTGGATTTTTGTTTCAGTAGCTTATTTCACTGCTCTTGTAAACTATTCATTCACGTCTGCAGAGACCTTGAAATAGTTGGCCATACTGTTAAAGAGAGGACAGTGGAATAGCGTGCTGCAAAATCATATGAGTTCAGCAAGAAACGCTTTACTGGCTCCGTTAATGATTATAATAGTTGCATCCAGTGCAATTAAAACAATGTATTGCCTTAACCTTTTTATTTACTGCCTATTCTTTTTAATGACAGGGTGTGTGGCGAAATATAACTTCTATAATGCTGAGATATTTGCAAAACTCCAGACCGTAGGTGTCTGCGATGGGAAACAAACGCGCTATTTTCCTTTCCGGATAGTAACGCGTTCACCACCACACCATGCGGGTCATTCGTTTCGCCTTTTTTCTCATCTAGTTCTGTTGACCACTTGCCATCAGCAATCACTCGTCAACGGGATTGATCTGGGAAAGAAATAGCATCTTTGTTCGTTTTGTTGTTTGTACAGTACCAATGCATCACGCTCATTAATAGTCCTCCTTCAATCAATAAGCCTTCAATTATTTACCGTATGAATTGCGCGCGTGGCGCAATGGTTGGAGGCGCCACTAAGCCACGCACATGGAATCGATTCCTGCGCCCATGACCCACCAAGCCTTCCATCCATCCGGGGTCGGCGAATTGGTACCAGACTCGTCTCGTGAGTCATTGTAAAGACCAGATATGCATTCAATCACCTCCAACGATACTTAATGAAGTCGAATGCATGGCGCATCCCTCAGGGATTGATCAACGCCGAGAGCTTTATCCTTTTATCCTTTATGAATTGCCAGTTTATTACTGTCATATAGTTCTTTCTGAGCAGGAGCAACATGTCTTTGAGTAAAGAATAGAAGAATGGGTAATGAGGTTACAGAAACATCAAAACTCATAGCTTTAGTTACTTCCTGTTGAGTATGAGGAATCATTTTTATGAAATTTGAATATCTATAGACCTTTTGTAACTTAATAAACTTATTGAAGCACAAATGTTAATCGAATTTAATATTTTCAGCTATTATTTACCATTAAAACAACATTTTCTGCTTAATGGATACGGTGATAAAAACCTTGTGATCGACATCCTCATCGCTAGTCTGACAGATTGGCCTCATGATGCTTCCTTTTATTGAACGCAAGGAAAAGATCATACTAGCAATCTAAGAAAGTAGCACAGTTCTACTAAAGACTATCCCTGTTATGAAAATATAAGAAATCAGTTTCCCTTTCAACCATTAACGATTGTTCTAAAATGTATTCTTCCAGTCATTCTGACTCATTCACTGCTTCAGTCGCTACAATTCATTTTTTGTTGAGAAAATAACGTTTCGTGATTTCTCTCGCTCATATTTTTGTCAAACTGTAAGGCAAACATTTTATAAGCCGTGAGCAAATCTCTCTGAATACCGGAATACCTCATTTCTACGTGTGATACAGCAAAAAGGAATGAAGTAATACTTGGTGGAGTAGCGCTCAAGGTGCTACTTTTTTGCTTTCTTCAACTTTTTTGCCCTTGTTTTTCACATTTCATCAACAGCTCTCGAGTTTCTGAATTCGAAGAATAGACAATTTGGACATTCTTTGGAAAAGTGATGACTCCCTTCCACCAGTACAATACGTTATGCACAATCAGAATCATAAAAAACGAAACGATGTCAAATGAGTTTTCTTCTTTTTCAGTCAATTTTATGTACGTTCAGCTGTGAACTCGGCAATCCATATGAACGGCACATTGCTCATTTAGATTAGCTGTCATTTTCAGTGCTAATTATCTGAAACAGTCACTTTACCTACCTCTGTTAATGACAGTGAATGACAGAATTTCCAGCACCGTTTTTCCCTACAAACCTCCATTGAAAACGAAAACGCATCACCTTTTCAGTTGATCATTTTGCTCACTTCTCTGACTTTAATTGTTTAGTTTTTGCTTATTTGATGTGCCTGAATGTCTTCCGATATGTGCCGCTTGTCGTCGTTTATCGTCGCGTTAATCTTCTGCTTCACATTTGCCTCTGCTTCTCTAACACCCTCAATATCTACTTGTTGCGAAGCCTACTCATCTATCGCTCCGCCCATTTTTCCGAGTATCCTCCACATCCGTGACTGTTCCATTTCTAGAACTAAGAGGGGCGTCGTTTCCATGACTCCAGCAGTGTGTATGTGCGTGTGTGTGTATGTATGTATGTGTGTGTATGTGTATGTGTGTGTGTGTGTGTGTGTGTGTGTGTAGCGTCGTTTCCATGACTCCAACAGTGTGTATGTGCGTGTGTGTGTATGTATGTATGTATGTGTGTGTATGTGTATGTGTGTGTGTTTGTGTGTGTGTGTGTGTGTGTTTGGTTTTTGTAAATTTAGATGAATTTCTAATCGGCAATGTGTTGTGGATTTTTGAAGATATTTACAATTATTCTTTAAATCTCTTAGAAAATGATATATGACTTCAGTATTATGAACAAATTAGCAAAGATCTAAACTCTATCTACGTCAACATAATACAAGTGAGAAAGCCGGTTAGTGTAATTTTTTTTTCTTAGCTGATAATCAAAAGCGTTCCAATGTTTCCGAAGTGCTGATGACGAATGACGAACAAAAAGGACATGTTTTCCATTAGAAACGCTCATTCAATGCATTTCTGTTAAAACCCTAACTAAATTTTAACTTGACTAGATTTTTTCCTGAATCATATATTTTTACTTTACGATCTTTCTTTTGTTTCAGATTTTCTTCGTAATTGTGGATGAACACTCTCTGTTTGGTTTTCCCTCGTATTTCATGCGCATTGACTAATTTTGTCTGGAACACTTTTTATCTCGGTGAGAAAATGTTGCATTATGCTGGTTTCAGGTTCATCTTCCTATTCAATGTATTCCATTGCCACATAATGGGTAAAACAGGCAGCAAACTAAAACAAGAACAACTAAAATCGCTAGCACAACAGACATACTGTAAGTTACAGTAGTTGTTCATCTATCAAAATGTATAAGTTGAGACAAAAACACAACGACACGTATCAGATATTTTTTAGTATTTTTCTTTGAATTTCATGCACTATGTGGCCGTCTATGGTCAACATAGACGTGGAGTATCGGATTTCTTTTCAAATTTGTTATGATAGTGTTCATTGAACCGAATAGAGTAGGCTGAAAGTCAGTATACAAGTGATAAACATGTAAAATCTTTGCTCGGTGAAAGAGGAGAAGCGATCTAATCCGTTCGAACGCTCTTAGTGTAACTCCGTCTTGAAATACGACGATCAGCCGGTGCTTTGGTGCGTATTGAGCGTTGGAAGAGGTTATCTAGTTGCTAGCAGATTTAACATGCAGAATTGTAATGCATTCATGAAACGAGGAACCCTCAACGACCGCATGAATGCTGGTGAACCTTTTAGCGAAGAAGCCGGATAGGAGGACTTGAGTAATTCAACAATGAACATGAGAGCTGACGGGAACCCAACTGGAGCTTTTCACGTATTCATCGTGGTCATTGTTCTCTTTCTTCCTGTTGGATCATCACTACTACTTCTGCTATCGTTTTTAACACTTTTAAGGGGATGCGTATTGGTTTAAATTCCTACCTTATTCGTAATATTTTTCTACACGTAGGTTTTCTACACACTACACACACACATCCATATGTTTCAGCTCATAGTGAACTTTGTATGGTGAAAGAAAGACCGCTCGCATTTAGAGATCTTCGCTAACTAATTAGTTGTGTAAACTTGTAAGTCTACCCATAGTTCCAGAGTGTGTTTTTGATATTGTTCTTTGTTCATCGAAGCTCCTATTTTGAACACCTGGATGGTTGAGGAGATTCGATCATGTCCTTCAAGACATGACGGAGTTCTTTCAATGTGGGAGAATATTGTGCTTATGTTGAAAGTTTTAATCGTTTCTCCAATTTCTATAGTGAAATTGAATTTTTATGGAGCAAAGTATTTCCATGAATTTCTCGACTATTGCCGATTTCTCAAGTGCTCCTCTAGTTATCGAAAACAATCAAAAAATAGGAGTCGCTATAAACTAAATGATGTTCTTAGTGCTGGCAGTTTGTTGATATCTTTATTACTTTAAACTGAAATAATAAGCGGAGAAGACAAATCGCCGCATGGTAGCTATGAGAATGAGTTATTTCCACTAGTTCACAACATCTACTTGCATATTCACTTGTATGTCCATTCTATTTTTTTACATACTTACCTGCCTAATTTACTTATAACGATAATTAAATTTTCTCGTTTACATTTTCAACGATTCAAGAAGTGATGGTACTTCGGTTCTTGGTAGTTGGTCTTTTTGGTAAATTTTACTTAACAAACTTTAAACGAGCGCACGAGCCCACGATAGTTAAAACTTTGCTTTAAGTGGCGAACGTTTGTCACACTGTTGTTTTTTTTTCACATTATGCTGTTTCTATAGCATCCTTGTTTTTATCCATATAATATTTTGTCTTCCTCCTCCCTTCTTCTTAATAATTCCAAACAAGTGCTTGAATTTTTGAGCAAAAGGGGACAATTATACATGCTTAAAAGACTGGAATATACAGCGTGGCAGAAAACAACTGTTTTCACGAAACATTAAGCGAGATCCACGGATTCTGCGGGTAGCAATAAGAATTGGCGCAGATGGCGCAGAATCAGTAAATCTACTGTCTTCTTAGTTTTTACTCCAAAATCCGTAAGAAAAAAAATCCAGGATTTTCTTTCTGTTTTTACAGGCTATTGATCCTTTAACGCATCTTGGAACATTCGACTCTAAATTGGCGATCGTGTTTTCGCTCCATTGCCAGGCAATTACTTTTTTATGAGGACACATTTAAGTTGTTCTGTTTTCTAGGATTACTTTCCTGACAGTGGCGAGTTGATAGAATTAGGCGTTGTTTTTATGCCCTTATTGGTTTTGATTACTGAAAACCAGGTAATTTTCTTATTCCCTTGTCAGATAATGACTTCGTGACAAGTCTCTTTTTCGAATTTCTCCAGTAACGCACTAACCACAGACAATATCACTGGGAATTGTTAACATCTTCAAGTATAAGAATCTTTCCACCCGATCAGAAAGCCTTCCGCGAGGCACAATTTGAAGCTTTTCGACAAATGCTTGCAACTGCTCACTCTGTTCGACAAAGTAGCATCGCATAATTTTGGTCAAGCTATAGTTATAGCTTGTAGACCCTTTTTGGCGATCGATTTGACTTATGAACAAGTTATTCCAAGATTCTTAGCAATGCTTTTAAGGCTAGCGCCTCATTTCCGCTAATTTTCTTCTTGGTAATTACATCGGATTATAGATTTTCGTTTCTCATTAATATTTTGTAGTCTTCTGACAGCTTCGTAATATTTTGCAAGTTCAGAATCTCTTTTCCTCAAGCAAATGGTATCTTGACGATATAGAAGGCTATCACAGCTTTTAAAGACAAATCCAACTAACGGTTGGGGTTTGACGTGAATTGGTATCCACTCAAACGGTGCAAAAATAACGGTTGCTTTCACTTTTTAGCCATCAAGATCTGGCTCAAAGAAAATTTTGTTAGTTTCAAAAAAAATTTTAATCCAGAAATCTGCGCTAACAATAAAAAAGCCCTCTTCTTTTACCATTATAAAATTCCCATTTTCTGGTACCCGCCAAGCCTATTTTGTACACTTTTTCACCAATACTCATCTCTCGAAAATGAAAGCAATTGGACAAGCGATGTCTCGCCCATTAGAACACAATTATTTCCTCAAGTGCGTTGCTTTGGAGACTTCAGTCTTAAGAAGGCTCAAAAATAAAATAACAATGCTTCGAAACCGACTTTCCTTGAACCTCGGTGTGCTTAATCAGTATGCATTCTTTCCTTGATAAGCTTACATGAGGTTGATAATAATATTTATTGTCGGCTAACGTTTCGACGTCTTCGTCTTCATCAGAGCCTATGATCCGAGTCGATGGTCCACGCTTGTTATTCGTCTTGATGTGAATTCGCTATATGTATTCGCTGAAGAAGACCTGACTCGACACGAAGGTGAAGCCGCCACATCGAGACGAATAACAAGCGTGGACCATCGACTCGGATCATCGGCTCTGATGAAGGCGAAGACGTCGAAACGTTAGCCGATAATAAATATTATTATCAACCTCGTGTAAGCTCATCAAAGAAAGAATGCGTACAAAATAACAATTTTGAAAAACAGTGCCGGCTCTTCCATAGATAATGCAAACACTTTTCTATAAGCCAATGATGTTTCCAACTCGAATTGTTAGTAATCTGTAAAAATTATCCTAAGATCCGATGTGTTAAATGCTTAAAGGAAAGAAGAATATTAAAAAAAAGAACATAGAGTTAAGAAGGAAATAAAATGACTTACAGTGCTTGCACAGCAACTGACAGACCCGAAAGTGATACGAGCTTTTGGGGTAAACACCGTTGTTCTTAAAATTACCTACATCATCTATAATTTCTACGCTCTTCGATCGCCTCAATTGTGCAGAAAAATAGTAGTTCGTATTTTTTTATATTGTTAAGGACTATTGTTATCATAGCCCACACTGTTTCCATTTGCACTCCAAACATCTCGTAAACCCGTCTACACTAACGAAATCCGCTATCTCTCCAAGCTCGTTAAATTTGTACCACACTTCCCCGCAAGAATGAAAAACACTAACTTCATACATCGGCAAGCCTTCAAAAGTTATTGGATAGGCGAAATATGCATTCAGTCAACTCCACGATGATGAGTGGAGTTGAGTGGATGGCGCATCCATCAAGGATTGATCAGTGCCGCATACTTTATCCTTTTGACACTTTTATGATAAGCACAACATTAAAAACTGATGTAAGCATAGAATCGGCAATAAGATGTACACCAAATTTGACCGAAATTGAAAAGTATTTCTATTTCTATGGCTTAAATAAGACTCGAATATTGGACTTCCATGAAGAGTTCGTTAACATTGTTTACTTCCGACTTTGGACTACAGTAACTCGTTCATTTAAAACTAGATCACACCACGTTCTACAAAGTAAAGAACTAGCTTATTTTTAAGCCTTTAAAACTTGAACTTTATACAGTTTAATAACAAACTACTGCCAGACACCAAGCAACCTTTGAACTCATTCTTTTTTATATGTCACTTCCAGGAAGGTTTTTTTCCTGTATGCCTAAGGCAGCCTAGTGTTCTTTTTCATGGCCGATCTCTATGCTCTCCTAGAATGGGCAGATCATATCAATTTCTACCTGGTCGCCCATAGAAGGCGAGAGCAAGAAGATCGGTGTGCGCCAATTTAGGACTGAAGCCTCATTATCTGTGAACACTCATAAACTGCCGGTGGCCAACGCTTTGTCCTACAGCAATCCATTAACCATGAAGCTACTGGGACGAAATTCTATCACCTGATGCAGCCGTTCTCTGTCGTAATACACAAAGTTGAAATACAAAGGCTAACTCTTGTGCAATGTTCTTATGCACAGCACTCTTCTCCCATGAATGCTTTTCTTTTTCAAAAAGAGAATATCAATACCGGACTTTCGAATCGTCTAATAGCAGTACTCATAGGGAGACAAATAATCACCATTGCAGTCAAGGAATTCTCAAAAATTCTAAAACTGTGTAGTGCCTTTCTTCTCCAATAAATGCAGCCATCATGGCTTCTTAAGAAAATTCCATTCATCTACAAACTGGAAAGGCATTTCTGCTATTGGTCAACGAGAAAAGGACATGTCGTGAAAAAAGCAAGGACAGACTAACCGATTACCGAGAAATGCTTTTGAACAGCCTTCAAAATTTGAAGGAAAAGAGTTCATCTCTTCAATCATAAAGGTCGAATCTCATCTCCGCTGCCACCAGCTAGTTGCCTGAGATGAGAAGAAAATTCTGGTCAGATCCTGTTACAACACACCTAGCACGACCGTTAGTAAATGCCAGGTGTCGAAGATTTGTAAAAGAAGCACTGTGAAAGTGTTGGAAAACAAGTCGCTGAAAGTAGCCCAAAAACGAATCGGCCTAAAAAAATTTCTATTGGAATCATAAAAAATATAATAGTCCTTCCGCTATCAGACTTGTTGATTGAAAATTAATTTCCTGTGATACGTCGCTGCAGGAATTGAATTATTTGTTTTTCTTTTTATATTTATAGACCCGTCTTCACGTCTATTGTGTAGCAACCTGCAGTGCTGAGATAACTGGACTGGAGTGTTCATTTGAATTGCAAATAGTGGATTTTTTCCAGACAAGTCTGGTTGCAATTTTCCGACACCTGAGAGATGAAAGGCTTGTTGAGCCTGGAGCGAGATCGAACCAACTTCGCGATCGTGATGTCGTCTGAGGTGTTCAGAAAGTGTTGTTTTACCAAGCATACTCAGTTCCTTTTTAAGCGTTCTAACCGTTCGTTATTCATTGGTCTACCTTAGTTCACATTTTCAATTGTTCATCCTCGGTAGCACTTGGTGGTGCACCGTCCAAACTCTGATCTCTATCAAAAAAATGCTAAAACCGCCCAGTATACCATATGTTTGTCAACGATTTCTTTCACAAATTCAACCTTGAAGGTGTCTAAGCTCATGCATGTTTAATTGGTCTCTGGAAAGGAAATTCTTTGAATTCACACTTCTTCTATTTCTATACCAATGAAAAACAAAATAACAGAAATTAGTTAAACATTTGTTTTTTAAACGATACAACATTGGTAGCACGAACGAAACAAACGTTTCGAATAAAACGATAGAATTCTTAGAAGCAAACCAAAATTTCTAGCAATAGAGATTAATGAGATATCAAAAAATCACCAAGGAGTTAAATATTTTTTTACTCATTTTACACATCTACTGCATGGATTCTAGCACTTTTTGAACTGGATTGGTTTCCTTGCATCCATTACATATGGAGATCTTCGAACTCTGGTACTAATTTCCTGACAGCGGAGAGAAAAGAGGGTTGGTGAAGCCAGTAGGGAAACGCGAATCGGGACAGGCTTCATGGTGATCGGCACCACTACCACAGCTCTAGCCGCCCCATTAAAGGCTTGAGTAGACAGAGATGAAACACTTTCAATTGAGCACATCTTCACCAGTTCATAAGCTCGTGATAAATTAGAAGTCGATTGGCTATGTGCAGTTATACAAACAAAAAGAAATTATTCATAAAGTATCATCACTATGCTTCTGATCACTTCTGTTTTGGTTTCCTAATTCTTCAATATGCTGGATATTCTATGAATTCGTGTTGCCGACAAAAATCTTTAGATTCTAGTGGTTTTCAAGCCAATTATTATAACTTCAATGGTGCTGATATATCTGCAAAACTCCAGACCGCAGGTGTCTGCGATGTGGAACGAACGTGCTATTGTCCTTTCGGGGGCGGAACGCGTTCACCACAACACCATGCGGATCCTTCTTTTTGCCTGTCTCTTAGCTAGTTCTATCGATCTCTGCCATCAGCAATCATCCGTCAGCAGGATTGATCTGGGTAGCACAAGGGGGGGATCCGCAGACACCTGCGGTCCAGAGTTTTGCAAATATCTCAGCATCATTGAAGTTATACTTCGCAATAAACCCTGCCATTAAAGAGAGTAGGCAGTAAATAAAACCAATTACTGTAGTTAATCACAAACTGAAACGCATTTGCTTCTACTTAAAACACGCAGCTAATTTAGCGCGCTCCTGTATTGAGATCGATGCATTTCGTAGCGAGTGTTTTAACGTTTCAATTCATGTTTTTGTGACACTAATCGAACGATTTGGAAAAAAAATAGCTGTATCTTTCGAGAAGAAAGTTAATTCTATTCCCCATACGCGTGTTTGAAAAAGGAATTCAATGAAGAAGTGAATGGACTTTTTCAAAGCTTAAATTGGAGGACATTGTAATCATAATTAGCTTAATTTTAGTTACTGAAAAGGAGATCAAACAGTGGTATAAAGGCTTTGTGCGAGACTGTCCAAATGGCATGCTTACTGAAGCGGCAAGTTCTCATATTCGTTCTGTCTTGGATTATTTATCAAGAATGTAAGAAATCTGAGGAACGTTAGGAATTGCTTAACTAACAAATCCTTTGGTGGAGGTCCATTGACAGGAAATGTAGGTGAACTATTTTTAGTGCTAAAAACGTAATAAAGTCATCGAATTGAAAAGGAGTCATTGCAGTTCTGCCACGCTTCTTTTAATTTCAGCTTCCATTCAGCAATTTTTTTAAACAACCGAAGCCATCCTGAGATCATCACCACCCCAAGCACTCGCCGGCCTTACGTATCAGAGCAAAATTCACCATCAGGTGACTAGTTTGACACCAGAACGTTGGTGATTCCTGGTATTGGTATTAGTTCAATCTTAGTTGGACTTCCGGCTGGTGACGCCGGACTATCATTCAGCTAGGAAGGTCTTGCTGGGAAGGTGAACCACCCACTGTACAGAGTACCCTGATAACCGGGAACACCTTCCAGCTACGATGAGGTGGTAAACCATTGGGAGGATTGTTCATTCAAGTCCAACATTCATGGAATGAATGTTTTTCCTATTACTGAACCAAGCCTCTATTCCCCACTAGAGGCGGACCACTGGCAACGGAACATCCAGATTCTTCGGACCTGTTGGTTCCGCCTTTGTAAGACTCACTTCTGTTCACAGCAAGAAAGCTAGAAGGCGACGTGGGTGTTAGCGTGGCAAACCAGCCGGCCCACGCTCGTCAGCAGCTACGTTAGCAATTCTTTTATCTGCACAGATAACCGCTACAAATGCCGTCCTGACATCCCACCAGCTCGGTTCATATCCATCAACTGCGAGGTAACCCATCGACCGACAATAGCAACTGTGTATAGATGCTTCTCGGTGACAGCCCTATAACTGCACCAAATCTCGCATACTTGTTCCTGATTACTCTTCCTTCATAGTGCTGAATTGACACACAACAAAGCACGAAAATCAGCAAGATGTGTAAGGAACGTAGACAATACCTTTTCTCCGCTCACGAATGAAGCGTACTGCAACTCGTATACTATTCCTAAACAGCTAAAAATATTCCTAGTAAAAATATAAATATTCCTAAATATTATCGCATTTTAGCTGTTACTCTTCTTCTTTCTCTTATTTACAATCCTTCATATTATTGTCATTTTAGAGAAGTTTTCTGGAATTTTACACAAGGCACCTGGACGAGGTGCTCCTATGAACCAGTTGTAGACAGAAAAAGAAAGGAAAATTTAGTTTAAAGAGCTTCATAAAACTTCAGTCAGGCTAATAATTACTCAAAACCAGTAGTCTATAGGCATTTTTTTCCAGTTTTGGTCTCCAGGCGCTAGATACCTTGTTTGGATCCCGAATAATGGCCGTTATTACAGGGTTTCCAAAAGATCTACAAGCAGTTCTTTCCGCAAGGCGATCCGTCTGATTTCGCGTCGTTTGTTTTTAAGGTGTTTGACGAAAATAAGGTGAGCTTTTTTTTGATGGAAAGACGATAATTGCTATGGCAAATTTTTCACCCCATAATTCCATGTTTAGGACGGAGCAATCGAATTTCACGAATTTATCCGAGCTTTGTCGATTACATCCCGAGGGAATCTTGATGAGAAATTGCATTGTATGCACCACATTCACTTCCTTCATGAAATGTCTGATTTTTGAAAAAAGATAATTTTTTCCCGGCCGTTATATCTGGAACGCCAAAGAAAATCGATTTCATATAAAATTGGTTGTTTAAATCCATTACGAGGACAAAAACTATGTTTTCAATCCGAAAGAACCTCAATCCGATTAAAACCGATTCTTTTTCAGGGGCATTTAAGCTCTACGATCTCGATAATGATGGTTTCATTACGCGTGATGAGATGCTCTCCATTGTCGATTCCATCTACAAGATGGTTGGCTCAAGTGTGAAAATTCCAGATGAGGAAAGTACACCAGAGAAAAGAGTGGATCGGATATTTCGTATGATGGACAAGGTAATTTCAAATAACAATGAAGTTTCCTCTACGATTAGAACGTCAAAATCGTCCGTTCTTTTTTCCTGAAAGATATGTGTACCTTAAAACTGCGATAGATATTTGATAAACTTGGTAAAAATGGAGCAAGATGTCATCAAATTGCCTCCACTCATTTTTCGAGTTATCAGTCCGCTTGTTAAGTGTGGTTTGCAACAGCCATGTCAATCTATTTGACTCAAATTTAGATAAAACATAAACGATAAAGAGTACGGTTTGGTCAAACTTTAAGAGATTCGCTATGCATTTGACTCTTGCATCCATAGAGTTGTAGAGGTTCATGAATGTGGTGCATGCGCCCTAGAAAATGTCTTACGTGACTCTATCGGCATATCACGTTAACGTTTCCTACGGTCTAAGTCTAGTGTGTTTCCAATTTTCGGTGACGGACTTGGCTTACGCCGGAAGCGAGCTCGAACCAACGACCAATTTTCCATTAAAACACTTCTTAGCACCAATTCGATCATGTCGCCTATTCAAGATCTAACTCTTTCTTTACATAATTAAACAATCTTTCAGAATAATGACGCACAATTAACACTAGAGGAATTCAAAGAGGGAGCAAAAGCAGATCCATCGATTGTGCATGCGTTATCATTGTATGAAGGACTATCATCATGACCATCCTGTTCATTCATACTGCTTGCCTCAAGCATTATCCCTATCGTTGGAATTTTTTTCATCATTAAAATCATCTCTATCATCATTACACTACATTAACATGAAATTGATCAAAAGTAAACTGTTTACGGAGATAGGCAACAATGGATTTCACCTGCGCGTAAATCCTCTCTATGATTAAATGAATATCCCTCTGCACATGTGTCTGTCAGTCTTCACCTCCACTTTTTTTTTTTCGTAATTGTTAACTGGCTTATGATGCGGGGTCGAACCAACGACTACTTATCCTACACTTTCAAGGCACTTTCAAACATTAGACTACATGCGCCCTTCGAATCAGATGCTATGAGATATCAACGAAAATCCCCTTTTCATCAGCAGAGAGAAACAATCTCTAAAAAAAATTTTAACCTCTCGAAATGAGTTCACCTGAACACAAAGTGAACAAAAACCAGCAGTAGGTAAGCATATCCCAGACGACAACAGAACAACCCGACCGTGTATTTACAAGAAACAACCACAAATAGGAATTTAGCATGCATAAATTCTTCAGAACAAAAGTATTCTATTTCACTATGAGAACGGCATTCATGAGTGATCAGTGAAGCGGAGGAAGTTTACAGAAGTTGAGTGAAGTAGTTTAATCCTTGACCGAAGTCCCAAATTCCAACACCTATGCCATATTTGCGAGCGATATTCAAGCGCATTTCAACCGATGTCAACGATGGATAGTAGATCTTCGAGTCACTGAAAATATGACACTGCAAAACGCAGAAACAGAAAACTAGAAATAGAATTCATTCAATAATGATCTACAGCACACTCAACAACCCTCAAAGACACTGAGTGTTCTCGCATGAATGACTGCACACATCACATCTTTACAGCAGATGTCGTTGTAGCATTCCTCAAGAGATAAGTGCTATAAGAGATCCTCACTAAGAGTTAGCAACTCCCAAATCGTTCATGAATAAGTGAAAAATTTCAATCGGCACCTTTAGTGGACAAACAACGGGAAGAGGTTTGCTGCATGCAAGTAGTGAGGATAAAGCAGCATAGGTCGCCTATGCTGGTTGTGTGGACCACTTCGCGATAGATTTGGGCGAGTATCAACACCACCTCCAGTTATCACCATAATCACCAATACACGTGGATTGAATGGAGATTGGCTGCTTCGTAAATGAGTTACTTCCACGATGATATAGAAACTCCTTGCAACAATGACTTAACTGGGCTTCCATATAGTTGCGCTCAACTCCCTCTGGCTTACTTGATCATGGAGGTAGAAGAACCTTGGGCAGCAGTTCGACACCCAGGAACAGAGAATTCAAAAATGACAACTCGGATGTCAAAACTTTTTGGTTCCGTATAAAAAGTCTTCACGTGGATATGAATATAAATGAAACTTACAATGTAACAAGAACGTGTTCTTTCGCGTTAGCATCCCACTCCAGCTTGTTGTCCGCTTGCCTCAATTTTTTCAGGTATCTTAAAAAACGATTAATTAAATTTAGTACTCCTCTTAACATAACAAACTCACTGATCAAAATTAACAGCCTGCATTCCATCACTCGTGTATTCATAACCGTAATGGTTTAAACCAAGCATCAAATGGATGGCCAAGTCCGGTGGTGCTCGATCTAAAAGTGAGTTGACATTCTGTTCAACCCAGCCGTATGGAGCCACCCCCGAAGGAGTTGTCGAAGGAAAATCGTAAGTCATCATCTGGAAAAAAGTGACGGAAAAGTCATTATGGAGAGAAGAGCTGGAAGTAGGAGGTGATATCAATTAAATACATTTCTGTATCTAAAAATGCACTACCGAAGAACTAGACTTAAATATGCAAATTTCTACAAAGCATTGAATCTCAACTAAACACAGTAATTTTCTTGTACAAGTCAGTCATCTCTCTACTTCCTATAAAAGTGCATTTCGAATATGAAATAAACTAATCCCTTACCACTATAACGAAGGAAAGCATAGAGAGATACACTCAATCTCATTTTATTCCCATTTATATTTTAAAAAAACCCGCTCATATTCAACACTGGCAGATTAGAGATAGCGAGGAGGCAGTATGTATTGATTATTAACACATTCGCAACGACGTAACCTTCATAGGAATCAATAACATGTGAAAATAATGGCCGCTTCGAACTTGAAACCAACATATCTCAGCTCCAAGCAAGTTTATTAATCGCAGGAATAGATATAAGAAATAGAAATACCCCTCAACAGTTTACCGCCTCATCGTGGCTGGGAGATGTTCCTGGATGTCGGACTGCAATGCACAGCGGTAGAATTCAACCATCAAGATGGGGATCGTACAGCGGATCCCCTGGCAGGGTCTCCTAAGCTGAGAAAGGGTCCGGCGTTTCCACCAGAAAGCCTTGCTAAGAGTAAACCAATACCAGGATCCACCACCGTCCTGGTATCAAAGTCGCATGGTGAAAAATCTCTCTCTGATCCACAGGGACTGCGACTGCTTGTGGTGGTGAAGACCTGGGCAGACTTTGGCCAAGCCGACCTCGGGGTTCCAAGGATCCACAATGGCGTAACCAGCAAATCTCGGAAAAACGGAGAATATGCTAACGCCCGCACAACGAGTGAGGGGCCGTTCAAATATCAAAATTGGCTACTTCGTTACATTCTGAATTTGAACGAAGAGAAAAAACAAATTACCGATATTAAGAATAATATACTACAAATACTTGCATCCAGGATAAACGCTCTCTCGCTCTCTCTCACTCTCATTATACGCTGAAATTTCCATTTTCTGGGGCCATGACATATTTTTACGCACCTTACTGCTTTGAGGCTTATATTTCGAAGATCTAGCAAAAGAACAAGCGAAACTACTGCTAACAGGACAAGCTGTTGTTCTCGTCCTCCCACTATACTGTTCATGGTAGCATCTGCAGGCCTTTCGTAAGAAATTTTAGAAACGTAACACCTCGTTATCGAATTTTAGGTTCTAGTTGAAAGCACAATTAGATCTGAACGCACAGAGTATTACGTATGTTTGGGATCGATGTAATAGAACAATGCTTTTTCTATAAATCCGTGAGATTCTAAACTTTGCAATTACTTTGTTGATCGAGAAATTATCATGTGGTCGAAAACCCGACTTTGGCGCATAGCTAGAAAAATTAAAATGAAACGGGATTTAAATGTATTCTTTAAAGAAGGAGGACTCGAGCACCTGTATATAGTCGACATTTTCGGCCAATGCGTAAAGATGTGACGTAGTTAACATTCCTGTTATTTGACTGAAAAAAACCATGAACATGGTTATGAAAAGGAAAAACAATAAAGGCACGTACTTTTTTGGATTAAGTGCAGGACCAACGGCTAAGATGAATTGCATATTTCGCTTATGGAAAGTCGATCCCCAAGAATTCATCATTTCGACGAGCAAACTAAAACGGTACAGCAATAAATGGCGGAAATACCTTCAGCGAACTGCACAAAGCTGTGCAGGTGAACATCTCGACGAACTGCCATATTACCACCTCTCAAAATACGTTGCTAACCCATGACTCTTTACAGCCTGGCTTAAAGCCAAAACATCTACGTTAATGCGCTTTTTTTTGCTGAAATTTTAACCCATGACTTCTCGTATGGATATCACATTGCTCACTACGGCTTCAACCAAACGACCGTATGGACACCGCACCCAGTTTAGTGGGTCCCACAGTTTGTTTACCACGCTATGCATATTCATTTGTTAGATAACCGAAACAAGACTGGAGTCTAAGGGGTGAGACCGGAAAAACTATTCTCTATACTTAATGAATTACGAAAAACTCTTTTACGAGAGAGTTCATTGGCCTGCAATCTAACCAACAATCGATTTTTACCTCATCTCAATCGCTATGATTATTTCACAGAATGTGTTGATACGAAAATGATTAAATAGACTCAAAATAAACTGCAAAATACTTCCAAATGAAGGAGCAATAAATTTGCAAATATGGACTAAAACGACACATAGCAAATAGCAGCATACATATGAATCATACTTTTAGAACGATAGACCAAAGTCTCTTTTACAATTCTGTCATTTTCGTAATCTCTCAAGACCTGTATTTCTTGAGAAAAGAATTTTTATTTTCAAAACACCAGAAAGCCACCGTATTTCGCAGGTTTCGCAGCACCATATAGAGAAATATTCCGCAGATATGGTGAGGTGGTAAAGTATCTTGAAGCATTGACTGCTTATATACACATACTACCAAGGTGCCAGTGTTTAATATGTAAAAATTTCGCTTCTCAAAGGCAAAAAAGAGCCATGTTGCAACTTAACAAAGAGAATTTCGTCATCATCCAACCATGGAAGGAAAAGTGTTTGCGCAAACAACACCACCTTCTTATAATTGGGATCATTCTTGACAACGTCAAACGACAACTGAAACGGGATAACAGGGAAGTGAAATTCTATGTGCACTAATTAAATCATTTTCGTTTCACTAACGATATCGCTCTTCAAATACCAGTTACGCGATAGGAATCAATCGATTTAGGAAGCCTACAATTATTCTGAGAAAGTAGTCAAAAGACAAGGAAGGCCCAACTATATCCACCTCTTTCAGGTCTCGATCTACAAGAGACGCTGCCATATCTGCCAATAAAAGGATAAAAGGTCAAAGCTCTCGACGTTCATCAATCCCTAAGGGATGCGCCATGGACTCGACTTCACTAAGCATCTTTGGAGCTGATTGAATCTTACCGTTATAATGACTCGAGGTGTCCTAGGGAACGGAGCGCCTGGTGAGCCTTGGGTGCGTGGATCAATCCCATGGGTTTTTCAGGGCGCCTCTGACCACTGCACTACACGCGCTCTTCTATATCTGTCATACACGTCAAAAACCAAGTGGCTGAGACAAACGATAAGTCTTGCAGACATCGGCCAGGCAACAGTTATCAGTAACTGGATCTTATGAGCTGTTAAACATGCACAATGAAAAGCACCGACCCACCCGCCAGATTTTTCAACGAATACCGTTGAAGAAAAAAGCAAAAGGTCTTGTGGAACCGCGGTAAGGAGGTGCACAAAATCGGTTACAGGTGTACCATTAATATTATCAGAGCTGGAAATTTTAGAAAAGAAGCATGAAAACCACAAAGAGGCACTTACTTTACGGCTTCCCCACGAGTATGAATCATAACCTTTGACCAAAACTCTATCACCGCACCATCGAAATGACTGCGCTAAAATCTGAATTTTATAAAGTTTGTACGAATAGTATATATTTACATTCATTCCCCAACTTTAAATTAGCATAGTTTCTTACACTACTAGTATTAAACCGATTGCGATATATATATATATATATCCCATGCTCAGATCGAGACCAATGTTTCCATTAGGAGAGCCAGTTATGGAGTAAACGAATATTAGGATCGACCACCTTCCTAGTATCAAAGTACTTACATGGTGGCAAATCTTCCTCTGATCCACAATGGCGGCTATTGCCTGTTGTGGGTGACAACTTGAGGAAGGCTCAGCTAGCCTAACCTCGAGACTCCAGAAAATCACAATAGTTAAGCGTGCAACCTAGCTTTTAAACCTCAGTACCCCAGAAACTGGGCTGTTCAAATCTCGGGTTGCACATGACGTCACTGAGAGCGATCAGAACGAGCACGCCTACGACAGGCCATGGAGGCTACTCCTTCGATGCCGACCTTTACGCTGTTCTTGAGTCCCTTAGTCGCATCAAAATTCATATGATAACCTTACAGGAGGCAAAAAAACAAGAAGACCGACATACACCAGTTCGAAGACGGATCCTTCGTCATTCGTGGACGGAAAATTCCGTTGCGAAATGTCGGAAGCAATGGCTTTATCGGTTTCGTATCTAGTCCCGTCATATGCAATCTAATTACCGCGCATGGTCATCCTTTGCCTCCACCTTTCACGTCAAAAAGAAGGCTAGTATCGTCAACGATAGGGAAATGGAGTATAGAAGGACGAAATGAGAATGTAAACCGTCTTATCGGACCAAATCTCTACCATGACACTTCATTTTTTGAGAAGATAAACGTTTGCAAATGAGCATGGAAGTATTTTAACGGTGCAACTCATGCGGAGATCGATCATATTCCCAGGAACAGGAAATAGTGCCTCTTTGACACCTCAGTCTTACCAGAATTCTGTAATGCATCCGATCACCGCCTTTTCTGTATGAAGATTTGATTCAGCCATTATATTGGAGAACAACTCTTGTCATCGTCTAAAAAATGAAACAAGTCGTATATGACAATATTCTCAACAAAATTTCTCCTCATATGACTGGTAGATAAACGAAGAGCTGACCAAGGATACAAGCTGCATGTCGAAAGACTCAAAGTTTGAGCCGAACTCGTCTCAGTTCCTCAAACAAGAAGTTCAGAACGCATCGTCATTGATACTAAGGAGTCAGTCGGAAATAAAAAGACACTGAAGCCTAATCCTACTGCAACGTTACATTATATCAAATGGACGAAAAGAACAGTGGAATGGACTAAAAAAGAAGGCAGGCATACTCCTGTAAAACTACCAAAATGACAGGCGGACGTGTTCGTGGCTGAATTCAACCTTCTGCACCAGTGGATAGCAACGATTTTAGCATTACTGAAAGCACATCGCAGATGCCACCATGTTCGAAGCAAAATCAGTACCGTGGACGATGATTGTGCAAGACATGAATGGAAATTTTGCTGTGGCCCAAAGAACCAGCGAAGACGGCTCATCCAAGTAAGTACCTCGCAACCTGTACAGCATCTTACATGCAAAAAGAGAAAATTCTAGACCAATGAAGAAAGTCACGCAGTGTCATCTTACCTAAGAAGGGAAACCGAAGAGATCTTCGTAACTACAATCCAATTTGCTTCTTAAGTATTCTACATACAAGTAAAAAAAATCACTCACTGTAAGAAGATTAATTAGATCTCCTAGACAGCGATTCATCCATGCCTCGTGTTGAATAAACTGATTGATATGATCAGGTGACCAATCATCGAACAGCACACGAGGTACAATCTTCACATAACTATTGTTCTTACGTACCTCCTCCATCCATCCTAGAAAGAATGCCTTCAAAATGAAATATTAGACAAGACTTCAACCTAATTTGATTTTGATTTGGATCTCTGGATATGACTGCGGAAAAGATAGAGACTGCGCAGATGTCCAAGAGTTCAAAACAATATACAGCACCTGATAGCAGGACAGGACTTAAGAAACACTCAGCCGCATAGTACTGTTTTAAAAACATGTAGTGCCAACAGTGCATTCACTTGTCGTACATATCTCTCTGCATTATCGTATCCTGCTAGTGATTCATATCCGATGTACTGCATTGCACAAGAGAAAGAGAGCTTATTTTAACCACTGCCGAATGACGTTTCATTTTGCAAATGCTGCCAGATGAAGAGTGGAAAAGCTTCTTTTAGGTAGGTCGAGAATTATCACAACTCACGAAGAAACGGAATCGCGAGGAAGCGAAAAACTTTCTTCTAAGCTGCGAGTGGTAGCGATGACCTATGGTAAAGATCTCTGTAAAGCCTCATATGGCCATTTCATTAAATGAAATAGAAAAGTTGCCCAAAAAGCAACTTAACTATTTTATACCGCGAGATAAAGTCTAACGTGTTAAAAAGCGATATTTAATTGGTGATATTTCAACTTAATCTGACGTCGTGACTCTCGAACAGGAAAGTGGGAACAACACGAAAGAAACATGGATATCGCCTGAGAATACCAGCATGGGATTCCTGTAGAAATGTTTACCTATTGCCATCATGAAAACAGATCTGTGGCAATAGATAGCCAAACGTTCTATATTGAAGAGTACGGCCAAATGAGGTTCTTCATTTGAGCGGCTCTACGATCCACTGGATTTAACTCGATGCGATAACAGAGACCGAAATCGCGACAAGGAGCAACTCAGGACCATTGGCTCACATCAATGCAGCTCCGAAGAAGGAAATTCGCCGAAGAGCTCACACACAGAGGCCACACAAATATTTTGCTAACAACCTTGTGTTGGTCCAACAATCTAGGAAAACAGGGATATATCATTCGTGTAGTTGTTATCTTTATCAACGACAGAGAAAATATCGGGTTAATAAATATTGATGCGTTAGATTTTCAAGCCTCCATATGTTCTTCTTACATTGACCATAGATAACCCTCTCACCTTCACCTCAAATATCGGTGGCCAACTAACTGCTACTCAACACACTAAGTATCTGATAAGTTCAAATTGAACGTGTTCCAGTGTGATTTTGAGAAATAACCACCAACTTCATTGTTCCATCGCTGAAATGAACTGCATCGGGTTAATAAATATTGATGCGTTAGATTTTGTCAAGCCTCCATATGTTCTTCTTACATTGACCATAGATAACCCTCTCACCTTCACCTCAAATATCGGTGGCCAACTAACTGCTACTCAACACACTAAGTATCTGATAAGTTCAAATTGAACGTGTTCCAGTGTGATTTTGAGAAATAACCACCAACTTCATTGTTCCATCGCTGAAATGAACTGCTTTTGAAATTCTACAAATTTGTTGCCGAAGATCTCAACATCAGAACAGAATGGCAGCCGAAGGATACGCAGTATAGAAATAAGAAGACCGAAACCTTTTGATTTTATACGAGCCGACATCATATACTCTGAAGATCCCAGGATTTACATTCGATTCGTTTCCATATGTATGTATTTTACGAAAGTTTTACGACTTTGCCTTTAGGTTTTGGTGCTGCTCGAGAGTTCTTGCTCTGCTGAATGTCGAGAGAATCGATTTTCCCAGGAATACTAGAGCTACCGTGTTAGTACATTCCCAGATCTTCAAACATGCAGTCGCCAGATTTTGTGAATTCAAGGGAACGTGTTGATGCTAAGAAGTCTGTTAGCAAGTTCGCGACCCTGAATGGAAGCAAATCAGATGGAAATTACGAAACTCGCTCATCCTGAAGTATGGGCTGCATACTCACTAATATACCAAACAGTTTTCCGAAAAAGCAAGGAAACTTTGACTTGATCGAACTCCGGTAGTGCAGAAGATTCCAAAGAAAAAAAAATATTACGATGATACTGAAGAACATAATTTCTGATAGTGTAAAAAGGAACCGCTTTGAAGAAGTGTCGTCGATATTATATCAAATATAATGTTCCGTTATCGGCTCTGTTGAATAAAGATGAGACTAACCAACATGTATACGTTATTTGATAAGCTCACTCCATGTTGATAAATAATCTTTACTCGACTAACGTATCGACGTCTTCGTCTTCAAAGATGAGACTCGTATTTTTGTCTTGATATAGAGTTGATAACAAAGAATGCTTACTCCGTTTCCCTAGCTTCCGTACGGCGGACGCCCTCAAATTCATTCCCTATTAAAGTCGATTCTCATCAAAAGCAGAAGTCCACGAGCTGAGTTTCAGGTGGCTCGAAATCTACTATGGGTGCGCCCTAACCTTCTAATCTACAGGTTCAACCAGAACCTCCACTGCCACTAAAGAGCAAATGAGAAAAGAAAAAACACGATGCGATCACTTTACATCACTTTAATACTTTATTACTTACTTTTTATTGTTTTTTACTTACTGCCTATTACTACCAATCTCTCTAATGGATGAATGTTGATAGCATCTACAGATCAAAACACGGTCCAAAGAAAGGCGAAACGAAATACCCGTATGGTGTGGTGGTAAACACGTTAGTCCTCATAAGCGGCAAAAGCGGGTTCCAATCCCCCGCAGACACCTTGTGGTCCGGAGCTTCGCAAATATCAGTGTCATTGTGGTTACTTAGACGACACTTATAAGAAAAACAAAGCGAATAGAATCTGAGCTATGCAAGCATTACCATCGCTGATTTGTCATAGAAATAATTAAATGGTCAACAAGATATCAAAATTTATGCCGAAAAACATCGTTCGGTAAATTTTCTTTCTTCTTTCTAAGCGAAACTTATGTACTTATATCCCAACAAGGCAGGATGGAGTGCCACACAAATACAGAAGAAAACCATATTGGTCAAATGGATGGACAATTGAAAGTGAATTGGACAAAAATCTCACCATGATCAATATCATGAGTTCCTAAGATCCGGCAGCTAAAACTCTTGTCGGCCGTTTGTGGTTTTAACTGGAACAGAACCGTGACTTAAGAAATCTGTACCATATCTTTGCTTTGGCATCAAACATCAATCTAGTTCAAAGTGTCAGCGTTTATAAAAAATTTCGTTTAACAGAAATTCTATTATAGTAGCAGAAATCTCATCACTACAGTGGTCTTAACCCCATGTACAAACGTGAGGCTTAGTTAAAATATCCTACAACGACCAGTAGTACAAAGTAAAATTTTAGAAATATGAAGCATGTTGAAGCTGTGTCCAACGACCTTAAGCTCCCACAAGTATTGAAAACCAGAAAAACCTGAATCCAAACAGGGGATACATGCGTGAGCTTGTGCGAGACCCATTTCGCTAAGTCGTATCCTTTGTTGTTCCACTAAACAGCTGATTTTGGCCAGAAAATATTCTGTAGAGAAAGATGATATTTTACCGGAGTAACATAGACGAGCACAGGATTCTCAAATTTTCGAGGGGAATAATCCACGTTGTCATGATTTTTCAGGATTGATTGCTTTGTCACGCTCGACGAAGGATGTGAAAGAGGTGCCTCCTATAGAATAAAACTAAGACTACAAATTCAAGATGTTAGCTTAAAAATTGCAAAAAAAAATACGATATACTGGTCTATGACGCCATCTCAATACAATTGCGACTATACCTTTTCCTTCTCAGTGGCCTGTTTCTCAATCTCAACGTTTGCTTCTTCCTCAAAACAGTAATAATTACGTGGTTATTAGTAAATATACTTCTCTCTTAGAACGAAATAAAACCTCCACCAATTACCTGCTTTCGCTTTCGATCCGATTTGCCCTTTTGTAAGGACAGAGAAAACAGAAGCAAAATTACAACCACTCGTAACCACAACATCAACGGATAACTAGCAATAAGCCTACGGTCTTCACAACTTCTATGTTATGTGTCACATTATAAGTAAGTGGAACATCAAACATTTTGAAAGAAGAACGCCATAAGGAACGCATCAAAGAATTTGTTTACTACAGTAATTTAACAAAACAACATTATAACAACATAAAGAGGTGTTGGGTCATCTAGTGGAAACAGCCTAACTAGCAATAAGCCTACGGTCTTCACAACTTCTAGGTTATGTGTCACATTATAAGTAAGTGGAACATCAAACATTTTGAAAGAAGAACGCCATAAGGAACGCATCAAAGAATTTGTTTACTACAGTAATTTAACAAAACAACATTATAACAACATAAAGAGGTGTTGGGTCATCTAGTGGAAACAGCTCAAAATCATATTCAACTCAAACAAGAAAAAACGAAGAGATGACACAGATAATAACACTAAGACGAGAATTTCTCTTAGATCACTTCGCCTTCCGAGCAAATTTATCATGTCGAAGCCACCACTGGTCCCAATCGTTGTTGAAATCGCGCTTGAAAACTGGAAACGCCACCAGTGGGTCAGGGTGGATATCCTGGAGACGAATCCCGGCACGTTCTACCTGAAATGAAATCTCAGAAATAAATTACACGATTTTTAAGTAACAACATAGGAAGTGATTTCTACAGAACAGCGACGGTTTGCATCAATAGCATATCGGGCAAAAATAAAGGCCATTTTAAATTTTAAACCGAAACCTCATAACTCAGTCCATACACAACTTTATTGTCTATTGCAATAGATCTTAATGGTGTCCATGAGAACACAAAAATGTTTGCTCATACGACACAATTTCTTCCACCCTATGAGATTAAACGGCATTTCATAGAGCCAATAATCCCCATTTCCCATAAATTTCTTTGTGTTAACGCTCATATTTCGAAAACGAAAACAATTGAAGAAGAGGAACTTTTTCCCAGCGGAGATTAAGTGTTTTCGTTAGTGTTTTGGTCACGTGCTTTAAAAAAAGACAAAAAAAAAGAATACATGCCGTTTTAAAGGATAAATTTTGAAATTTGTATTATAAAGCTGGATTAACACTACGCAATTGTATACAGTTTTAAGGAGATAGAGAAATGTCTCCTCTTAAATCCGCAATTGTGTCAATTTCTTTACTATAAGAAAAAAAGAAAAAAGAAAAGAACGAAATTTAAGAAAATGAAAGAAAGAGATAATGAACAACTACAGCATCTATTACGCGAAGATTACGAAGTATAACATAAAGAGACGTCACGGAAGCCATGGACGTCACTTTACACGAAAGTTTAGGACTGATGCAAATGTTGAGATGGATTTAACTGCTCAGATATAAAGCCTAAAAATGCCAATATTTACCCTTTTAGCGCCTTATATTTGCCAGATATTCACAATATACAGTTACACTTGCAAACCAGAGATTTCCTATGATTTTATAAACGAGGAATGTTGAAAAGTTTGGAGAAAACCTTAGTACTTACTTATTTGGATACTTGGATGACCCGCCTTCGTTGGTTGTGCGGGCCCCAGCATAATTTCTACTTTTTCGGAGTTTTGCTGGTTTAGCACCTGTGATTCTCTCGAGTCCAAAGTCAGCCTAGTCAAGGTCCCAGATCGTCACCACCGGAGGCAGTTGCCGGTCTTGCTAGTACATTTGGTGTATTTGCCACATGCGACTAATTCGATACCCGAGTGGTGGATCCTGGTATTGTTATACTCTTAGCTGCATTTCCCAATGGAAACGCCGGACTTCTTAGCTGAATACTGAAGGAATATTAGCATTCTTACATCGCAACCGATTTTACAACATTTCCATCAATAAGTTTTCCATAACATTGGTACTTAAAAACGTATTTAGAAGATACACTATCACTCTAATGGTGCAAATAAAATCCTTAAAGTACTAGATTAAGTTTAAATCCGTTATATACACAAATCTACTAAAGAAAAAAAAAATGGAAACATAACCGATGGACTGACCTCAGGCATCGGCAACTGTTTCCAGTCCTTATACCATTCTCGAAAATCGAAATTGCGAAAATTAACACCAAATGTTATAGTGCCTGTAGAGAAGAACATCGTTATGAAGTTTTAGTTAAACGCAATATCACATATTTACAAGCGCTTCTTCAAAAGAATGTTTTTAATAGAGTCTAACAACTGTAGTATGGATTGTAAGCTACTTGATTCAGAAAAGTACCGTGTTCCTTTGCTGCAAGTAGCTGAGCTCTTAACATAGCGTACTGCTCTCGACAGAGGCCACTCTTCAAAATATCGATCGGTTGATGAGTACCGTCAGAGAGAAATTGCTCGATAAGAGCAGGATTTCGGAAGTCAAAGAATAAATACTCATCACGGCACACCTGCAAAGAATTAACTATGTGTCAAAGATGGCATTAAATAACCAAGACCTTATCAAGCACCGAATTTATATTGCAGGTAGTTAAGCTTAGGCGCGTGTAGCGTAGTGGTCAGAGGCGCCATTCAACACACACATGGGATCAATCCCCGCGCCTCAGGGTCGACCAATCCATCCATCCCTACGCGGTCGGCAAATTCATACCGGACTTGTCTGGGAGGATAGCAACACAGGATCGGCACAAAGGTAGGCTATCGCGAGTCATAGTAAAGGCCAAATATGCTTTCAGCCACCTCCAACGATGCTTAACTAAATCGAATTCATGGCGCATGCCACAGGAATTGGTCAGCGCCGAGGGTTTTATCTCTAACCTTTTATAATTAGGCTTATACTGAGCAGGACTAACACAAAATGTTCAAGAATTTATGTTGATAGAACAAATTCAGTTTAAATGTTGAAGTTTAAAAAAATTCATACAGCAAGTTCTCAGAATCTACGATGTATAATAGGTAGGACTTACTGGGCATGCATTGTTTATATTAAAACGTCCATATCTATCTATGCAGAAAAGACGAGGTGGAGGTTGTAGAATTGATTGACCCTGAAATTAGTAAGTGAGAACTTAAAATCCTTCCCTCTGTTTAAACGGAAGGCTAAGGACAACGCATCAAAACATCGAAACACCAACAAGACGTAAGAAAATGCACCTTGAAATTTCTTCTATACCAACGATAAATTGGTAAACCTTGATAGGCGTTTTGGAAAGCTGGAAAAGGAAGATATTGCATAATGAAGCAACTGAAACAACCCTAAACCTGCTGATCTTCAACCTTTACTGTTCATATAAGCTATTTGCTCTTCGATGGTGTGCTTTGGCTTGTACAAACCTCTCTTCTTTTCTATATGATTGAATGCCCATCCAGTCTAAAATAAGAAGTAATATCGGAACGTATCGAAACCCTCATAAAAAACACTACACAGAAGAGATCCCGTTTACACAGAGATACATCAATGCAATAACTAGAACCCTACTAACGGTTTACTGCCTCATCGTAGTTAAAAGGTGTTCCTGAGTGTTCGGGCTGCGATGTACAGCAAGGGGACTCCTCCCCCCTAGGAGGTTCTCCAAAGTTGAAGAGTCCGGCGTTTCCATTAGGAAGTCAAGCTAAGAGTAAACCTATATCAGCATCCACTACCGTCTTGATATCAAAAAACTAGCCGCATGATAGTAAATCTTCCTCTGATCAACAAAGGTGGCGAGGGTGTCAACAAGTGGTGAAAACCTGGGACAGAGTTTGGCCAGGGTGACCTCGGAGCTCCAGAAAACTATAATTGCTTAGCTAACAAGTCTACGAAAAATGGTGATTATGCTGGGGCACACACAACCAGTGAGAACGGGACATCCAAGCATCCAAGCAATTGAGTAATGACTAGAACAATAAAAACAACGCAGAAAGAGTATTTGGCAAAAAAAAGTTAAATAAAAGAACCACATGGAAAAATATATTAACCTCTTCAGGTGGAAGAACTTCTTTGAATTTAGGCTGAGGAAATGCTAAAATGGTTGTATGCATGAAGTGACGAATAGTTAGATGACGAGGATTTAGCATCCTAAAGCTATTATTTAAATTCAAATGAGTTGTTTCAAAACAGTTGATATTAAATAATGAAGGCGAAACCTTCGGCAAACAATAAACAAAATTTGATAATTCATTTAATAAATTATGACGCCATATAGGGAGAGCAACCAGAAGAAAGAGAAGCATACGAAATGGAAAGTATAAAGAAAAAAAGAATAGGAAATGAAACAGGTGAACAATACGCAAATCTGAAGTAGTTTGGGCAAGAAGTCATCATACTTATGCTGTAACTGTTACTCTTTCAGTTGTAATCCTGTTGAACCATCACAACACCATCGTTGTTCACGTTCGCACTTGAAACTTTCCAGCTTTCGTAATATATTTCACGCCTTTGAAAGGCTTGTACTTCTCGCCATACATATCCAAACGGTTCACTTTCAGTCCAGAAACGGCCAGCTGATTGATACGAAAGCGTAGTGAGATCGGCGGCGTTTCAACTGTTGTCGTTCCAGAAACGGAAACCTCAAAATAATATGGTTTAAAACACATAGAATTACATAAGGCGTTTACCAATACAGTGCTGATTTTGTGATTTCAGATGTTTTCACATAAAATTTTAGTGTTTATACAAAATGCATTAAGCTACAAAAAATAAGTCAAAGGAAGAATTTTTGAAAAATGTTCGCAAAAAATCTTTTTCCGGGCGACTAGAGAATTTCAGCAAAGAGACAACGCAACTAAAACGACGTTTTGAAACAACTTAACCAGATCTGGAAGTCAAAGGAATTTACAACAAGTTATCTCATTAAATGGATGAATGATATATAGCTGGGCATTACGAAGTCCATATTGCTATTCTTTGGGTTAACAAAAACAACAAAGCCCTTAAGACAAAAGATGAACTCTATACTAGAACCAACTAGGCTTTGCGCAACAACAAAATAAATATTGTTGTGAAACCATTGAGACCATGAAAAGTTCACTGCCGAAATGGCATGAAAAGAGGATTAAGTCGATTTTTTCAACGTAGCAATAAGGAATCACTCCATGCGACTGCTTAAATCCCGATGACGTCACGCACTGAAAAAAATCCAGGAGGAAATCCACAAAATATCGACAGCTATAAAACTAGTCACCGGAATCAACTCAGAGTGACAAAATTTGTCTCATCACAATACCTGAAGACGTAGTGAATGACCGAAGACTGTAGAAATTGAAAGAACTGAACACGAAATTTCACCTCACCCAACATGTTTTTGCACAAGCGAGCACCGTTTTCTCATAAGTTCCCACAATATCGTGGAATAAATATATAGATACAACTGCTTTTTATTTCAAAAAAGAAAAGTTCGCCATCCACCGATAATAATAACTTTGAGCTTGAAACCTAAGAACTTAAAGAACTTTTGCGACTAACTAACTTATTACGTTTTAACTAATAAAGTGCACCAATGGTCGATTGAGATGATTCCTTAAAGTGTCCAAAACCTACAGTGCCTTTGATGTTTGGTGGTTTGCCAAGTTCTATTTTCCCAACTGTCCACTGCAACAAATGTGAAGACGGATCGAATGTGTATTTTCCTTGCGAAGGGATTAAGTTGCAGTTAAGAACAGTTTTTGGCATTGACATCTCCACAACAACGTCTTCCAGCTAAAAACAGAAATGTAAATATTACATATATGTCTGGAGCCCACAGAACGTCAAATAAACGGCTAAACTTGCACCAGTGCTAACCCAAAGATTTCATGGGGATGTGTGCAGATGAACTTTTAAGCAACGTGAAAACGAACTGAAAACTTAAGAGTAACCAACTAATAACAAAAGTTCACCTCGGATTAAAAATACGCAGAATCTCAAATTATGCTCAACAAACTATAAGATAAAGCGATGGGTAAAAAAAAACAACCAAATAAACTCACAATCTTTCCCATACTCTGTTTAGGTCCCACGGTGATTTCTAATCGACTGACTGTACCTCCTTTCAAAACAATAGAATGTCGGACATAAATTGGAATGGCGACCATGCTGAAGACAGAGATACAGCAATAACTTCACAAAAAAATTTTTTTTGGAAACCACAAGTGGAACTCTGGAAAGCTTTCGAACCCACTTTTGAGTAGCAATGTGGTAAGACAACAATCGAAAGTTACCATCTGGAGGTACAAATGATAACACGCGTTCATTCTAAACCAAAGAAATTAAGAATCAAATTAAATTAAATTAGATTAGATGAAATCGAAAAGAAATAAAACGTGAAAAGAAACACACCTCCCATCGTTTAAACCGTACACATGGATGGAATGAAACATCATCAAGAAGTCTGGGATTAACCAGTGTCATTGTAAGATCTGGCATTCCAGATAATTTGCAGCAAACATCAATCTTTAAATAGACCAATAAAGGTCTATGTAATCTTTTCGACAAAAAAAAAGAAGAGAAGAACACGCTAGGATCTGAATTCTTTGGCATGTAAAAGTCCCAATTAAAAAACCTACATAGCCCTGAATTTCAGCAAAAACTGTGGATCCTTGACGGTCAATGATGGCGTCAATTTCCTCGATAACGTCAAAATACGCCTCATTATTTGTATATTTTACTCCTTGCCGGCGCCAAGGTATATTAGATAACTGTCCTGTCGGCAATGTTTCAGAATGATTAGTACGACCAGTTACCTAAGGAAAACATTTCAAGCAAAAATAAACAAGATCTGCAAAAAAAATGTGTTAATATATCGGGAAGGTTACTAAAGGTCGAACCAAAGCTAAATGAGTCGAACATTTCAACCCGAATGCTCATCTGTAGCAAACGTGGCAAAAACTGTCTCCACCGTAGAAGTAATTTAGCAGAGGCAGACTTCCTATCCACAAATATCGGCAACATTTTGCATTAATCATGTGGTGAGCACTGCTACCTCCAATTTAAAAACCATCTCATTCAAAAGAAAAATCAGCACCTCGTACAGTGGCTATCATATTACACAATGTCAAGTGACAAGAATAGTACAATGGTATGATCCACATCGGGATGAAATAATATCATATTATAATACTTAGTATTTACTTCACTCACTGCCACATCCGTGCGAAGAAATAAGTTAACCACAAAGTGGAAGCCAATTCAGGGCCTTGAACGAGACCTTCTCATTAAACAGACATTCCAAGAATAACCTTACCGACGATCATAACCCTACTGTTGGAGATCTCCAAAACAGCCAAGTACGAATTAGTTAACAAAAATAGGATCGGATCACAAAATTTCAAAACGCTTTCAAGAGTAAGAAAGACCAGCTGGTTGATCCAGTTGCAGTACACACCACTGGTACCTTAGGTAATACAATGTTACGTTACGAAAACACGGGAAACGGCAAACAAAACTACACAATCTTCAGCCACACTCCTAAAAAGAACTAAAAAGACACTTCCACTTCGACTCCTTTACGCTCCATAATTAACACAGATGACGATGAGTGGATAGCTTCGATAACGAGCCCCAGACACAGCAAGCCTTTCGTCGCTACGGGGTCGGCAAATTGATGCCAGATCTGCCTGAGAGGATAACAGCACTTACTCCATATATCATATGAATTCATTCATCTTTAACGATGCCTAATGAAGTTGTAGAATGCATGGCGCATCCCTCAGGGCTTGATCAACGTCTAGCGCTTTAACCTTAAAAATCATCCTTTATTCTCGTTCAATTCCTAGTTGTGGCGAAAAGCAAAGAAACGTAAAAACGAAGGCAATAGAACACCATAAATAACTTTGACCTGGAAGCTACGAACCATAGGCAATTCTCGTAAGATGGATAACAATACACTTCCAAAAAGATATGATGGCATCCATACAGAGCATCAGTACTCACTCTATCAAGACAATATCGCCGAAAAGCTCTTAGTAGTTACCGCCTAGTTTACAACGAATAGGTTACGCTAGAAGCTTCACGAAATTACCACATAACTCATAAGCAACGTTTTAGAGAGAACCTAATCAACTTACCAAGCAGAATTCCAACAGGGAATTTGTTCTGCAAATTAACTGCAAAAGTAGCTTTCGTGGAGCTTCTCTTCACCACTAATTATCTTTGACATTTACGAATTCTAGCCGACCTCTACCATACTCCAAATCGAGCAACACTTCCGCCTGTCCATACAATCCTGATAAACAAAAAGCTTTCGGCGTTAATCTATTCTTCAGGAATGAAGCATCGTTTAGAGGTGATTGAATGCATATATGGCCTTCACAATGACTCGCAGGAGCCTACCGATGTATGGAGCTGCTATCCTCCCAGACAAGATTGATACCAATTCGCCAACCCCAGAAGGATGGAAAGCCTTGGTGGGCCGGAGGCCCGGCAATCGATCCCATATATATTGCAAAGCAAATCCGACCACTGCGCTACATGCGCCGTCCTACAAGCCTGATTACCGCCACATGTGTCACCTTTCGTCCCGCTGATCATCGACCTCCTCGAGCGGACGCCAATAAGTCTTCCATTATTCTCTGTCACGCGCAAGAGTAGTCCAATGGGTTCTGCTCACTCTAGAGAGTTGTTGAGCAACATACATCTCTTCTAAGCTTTTCATGAAAAATTCTCACCGCGTCGGCGCTCTTCCTGCAGTACATTTGACATCCAGAGGAATCCAGTCACTAACGGCTTTTGTCCATCGCTTGTCTTTCATACACATTCCGGGACCGACCCATCTCATCTTCGACAGTTTGGAGCATGGAATAGTACTTTGATTTTTGATCGTTGACGCAACTCGGAGCCTCAGATCTCTTCACTTACTTGCGTAACATGGGATATTTCTAGTATCGTCCTTTCGACTGCGCGTTCAATAACGCTGATTTTTCATCCTGTTTACGCAGCGACCAAATTTCTGACGCATACGTTAACGCAGCAAGCACCGTTCATCGAGAAGGCGGGCACGGAGTCGGGTGCTCTTTGTTCTCCTCACTAAATCCTCGATGCTCATGAAAGTTCTCTAAACCGCTCGTTTCCTTCTGCTCAACTGTGCACCTATATCCCTCATCATGTTGATTTCCCGACCTAGTTAGACATAACCACGGATCGCCCTCATATGAGGGATCTCGAGCCTGTTAGTCGCGAGGCTACGTGGCGCGTCCCCAGGTGGCGGATAGGGGTTAATCGCGGACCAAAAGCAACCTTTGCCTCCCTGAGACGCAGGTGGATCCAGGGGATGGACTCCCTGTTTCTGCTGCGCCGATTTTTCTGTATTTGCTAGACGTATTCATGCATGCGTGTGTGGGTGCGTTCTCGCTTTATGTGGATTGTATTCTACGAGTCAATTCAGCCAAAAGCCTGCAATCAAGTCTCAGGGAAGTATATGGGAGGCGGTTAAGAGTCTCCTCCAACAAATAAGCTCCATGTCCACTCTGGGAGAGCATGGGAAGCTATCCGTGAGTATAATGAGCTCCCACGTTCAGAGCCCAGTAAGCTATATGTGGGTATCAAATATGCTAAACACAGTAAAAAAAAAACAAGGCTCATTCCCAGACCCCGAAAGAGCCTCCAATTTCGCAGGGTTGAGTAGGACGAGTATGGAGAGGCTGCTAAATAGACATAACAGGAGCATTCGGAGATATTCATTCCGTTGAGAGTGAATGGGGCATACATAGCCAATCCATTCCTCATTGACGTCGTACTGGAGAGATTAATTGAGCACCAATATTTCCACAAGGCTTATTAAAGTCGGCAAGCATTCGTTCCGTTTAGCTAATGTGTAGTGTCAGAAGGACGGTATCATCAGCAAAGCGATGATGGTGTTATTGGCGACCATCGATTTTCACTCTCATTTTGTTCCATTCCCATGTTCGCATGACGTGAATGATTTTCTCTATTGCCTTTCTGGACGCTGTAACTGTTACGTCTGGGATCGGAGTGCAATCATCTTGCTTTCGTAATTGCAGAAGCTTCGTTGCGCTTTGAGAACGCTTTTCACTGCTGCTCTTCTCTCTTTAAGATCTTCTCTGGTCGCCTGTCTGTACCGCTTTTAAGTTTGGAAGTGAGGGCAGTTGCCTGCAGCTCGTGCGACTCCACATGGTGTACCAGCTCGAAAGTTTCTGGAGAAAGACGTCTTACATTCTGTTAAGATTACAATCCTCATAGGGAAATAAATCCAATAATCCTTCGACAGCACTCCTCTCTTCAGAGTTATTCATATGTGCACCGCAACAGATTAAGAAGCATTCAAATTGGCAAGAAACTCTTATCAAACTTTGTCGAATATGCATTCATACTTTTGAGATGTCTCAATAGAATACAGACGATGTTTCAAGAAGCTAAAACGCAGGTAAAAACATAAAAATAAAATAAGGGCTGGTTTAGGAAAAACCACGCAATAATGGAAGAGCAAGTTCTCGAGCAATGAGACTCACTTATTAAGAATTCTTCCTAGGAATATTCAGCGAACTATGAAAGTGAAGTGCATTCGCATTTCATCGGAAGTCACACAGCAGAGTTATATACATATAACATCATAACAGGAGTCACGGCAGATGTACCAGGAAAAACTGCGCTGACTCTACGGACATACGTTTCCCAACGAATGCTTCCTTTACGACGATCTAACTCGACATGAGTTAAGGGTCACGCAAATACAGATGTAGCCATACTCTGCATCTCTATGGAAGGTAGTCGCCAATGAACGAAAATGATGGAAATTCTGCTGGGAATTGCACGATGTTAGTTATCTAAGCCTAAAGTGTCAAACGCTCAAAATCTGCTGTCCTCATAAATTTTCAAAAAAAAGGAAGATTTAGGTCAAATCTTCGAACTACTAGTTCAATCGCATTTGTTCTCCTAAACGCAGCTATATGTAAATTTGACTGAAACATGAGTTTCCCCGATTTCTTAGAAAATAAGCCGTAAATGAAAAACAACTTGTGGTGGACGACAAAAGGATTGCATGAGAGAAAATACTACGTCAGACTCACTTGATTTGCTATGTTCCTAAGAAAATTCGGAGGCTTGATGAGATCTTGAAGAATGTTCAATTCTGTAACTAACGGATAGCCATTGTCGAGCATTTCATCCAATAACTAGAATAAGCCAGTATAATACCCACAAAAGTTGGTTGAAGAAAAAAGACTAAATGCTAATTTTAGAAAAGACCGAGCCTCGAACACCATCACACAGTTCTCTCTTACTGATGCTTCAGAGCACTCATCGAAATATTGGGAAAGCGTGTGGACAACACGATGTAGGAATTCGATAACCATAAGAGGAGGAACTAGAGAAGAATATAAAAGATTATGATCGATTACATTCCCACAGTAATTCTCACCTTCAGTTGTTGTTACAGCTAGAAAATAAATCTGATTATGGTGAACACTGACAACATAATGGTGAGGTGTTGACAGCACCGGTGACACATCCTCAGCTGAAGCAGCCTAGAATATAGTGACGAAAATTGAAATAGAGCTTCAAAACCATGTTAGACCTGCATCAAATCTTCTACTTACTTGGATACTTGTATGGCCCCTCTTCATTGACTGTGCCGGCCTCAGCGTAATTTCCATTTTCTTGGAGTTTTGTTGGATTAGCCATTGTGGTTCCCTCGAGTTCCGAGGTCCGCCTAGTCAAAGTCTGCCCCAGATCATCATCACCACAGCCAGTCGTTGCCCTTACGGATCAGAGACGGTAGTGAATTATGGTATCAGTTCACTCTTAGAGGGTTTCCTGATAGAAATGCAGAACTCTTTCTCAGCTTGGCACGCCCTGTCAGGTGGATGAACCCTCCGCTGTATATCGCAGCCCGATGCCCAGGAACACGTCCCATCAACGGCGATCCGGCAAACCACTGAGAAGAGATCAGACCTCTAGTGTTCAGAATTATGGCCTCACCAACGAAAAAAAGTACCAGTTAACTTTTTATTTTGCGGCCTATTACTACTTTTCACGGTAGGGTACGACGTGAAATACAAGCACTACCATCCTGAGATATTCGCAAAACTTGGACTCCAGGCCAGATCGAACCCGGGATCTCGCTCTCTCTCTCTCTCTCTCTCTCTCTATCTCTCCAGAGGCTCACATACTACACACTGCACCATTAAGGGTCTTTGCTTTGCATTTCTGTTAGCCAAGAATACCAAAAAACAGGAGAAAGGTTGCTTCAAATAATTCCTGCTACTGGCTTAATTTTACGTTTTTCGATTCCACAGTCCTAATATCAAACTAGTTGCATGGTGGCAAATCTCCCTCTGATACACAAGGGCGTCGACCGCCTGTTGTGGTGACGACCTGGGGCAGACTTTAGCTAGGCTGACCTCGGGACTCCAAGGAACCAGAATGGTTAAACCAGCCAAACTTCAAGAAATTGGAAAATATGGTGGGGTTCGCACAACAGATGAAGACAGGCCATCCAACCATCCAAGTAAATAAGTAAATGGTTGGCACACTGAAAGACTATTAGTTAGGTAAACTATATGGCTTTTCGAACGCAGCAAGCCCAACTTTGTTCCTAACAAGAAATAAACAAACTCCAAGAGAAGGAAGACACTTGAAACACATACTTTTTTCTGAGCATCGAAGAAATAATCACATATAGAACGATGAATGACAGCCTTCCAATGCTTCTCAAATATTACATCACTAAAGAAAAGACATTCTTCACCACTGTTAAATCCTTACGAAATTAGCGGAATGGGAAACAAAACGTAATTTACCCGGAAGTATTAACGATGAATAAGCTGTTCAGCATGAAAACAACGAATGAAGCCCTCTAAATCGTAAGTTTTTATGGACATAAAGGAAAGGGTGAGTCAATAACTCAACGAAAGTGACAAGTACACAAATAATGAGAAATATTAGCAACTAGTATTAAGGACCACTATATTTGCAGATATTTTGGCATAAAGAAGTCTTTTTCAACGCTTTACTAGAATTAAACTAAAGTTACAAATGAATTCTGCAGTGTTTCTAAAATCAATACAAGGTGATAGCTTAGATGCTCTAGTCTAAATCAGTGGACCACAGTAGGCCACCTTTAATTCAGGCTGGTTCGAGCTCACCCATTTATTACGAGGTTGTTGCTGTTTACTTTCGTAAATTGTTGTACTTATACTTTGCTATGTGGTTAGGAAGGTGAATACTTAAGTCAACTTCTCCGTGAAAGTAGTCTGGATGTTTTCAGGATGACGTCTGCAATTCGCCTTGCAGGTTCGCATCTTCGTGAATTACGTATCCATCTTTGTCAAAAAAGTTCGGCTTCTGGTTAGTTGTTAATCCAGTATTTTGCTCTGTTTATGTCTTAAGTCTTTAGAATGCCATTATTTGCCAACCATTCCTAACAGATCCCTCCTACGTTTTAAACATAGGTATACGTTTGTACACATTCCACTAAGGTGAAGTTGGAATGGTAATGGATAGTAACTGTATTTTGCGAAATGATGTTATCCTCGGTGAATTTCTTCCTGGATTTGCTTGTGTTACTATTTGGCTTAAGTCCTTTATTTAGCTGGAGTGCGTGACTTCATCGAGAACGACTATGTGGATTTGAAGAAGGCAAACCCTCATTTTCCTATCCTCATCCGCGAATGTTCTGGAATCGTCCCACGTGTATTTGCAAGGTGTGCATACTGATTGTTATTTAGATGATCTACATTGGAAATAGAGGTATTAGTGCTGAAATGAATCAGATGCGGTACACTTCATAGTTGAATGGGTTCTTTTCTGTTTAGCTATATGAGGCATTCGCTGTCTATATTGTTTTCTATTTAGTTTAACTTACAGAGATAACACCATGTTATTCTTGCACGTTTCTTTTTTCTTTAGCCATGCCTGACATATTCTAGGTATGAACATGGAGTCGAACGTTGTGTTGTTCTCGAAGGTTTGCCGAGAGAGAAAGTCGCATCAGCAATTAAGGAGCTGTCAGCTCTCAGTTAGTCATCTCATAAGTAAATATAGCTCACTATAATAAATAGATTGTAACTGTCGTGTAAGCGTATATGAAGCGATATAGTCGCTTATGTATACTGTCCTGTTTGGATCTTCCATAGATTGAGAAGCTTCATATCCTCGTCATTAGTTTATAATTGTTGATTGTTTCAACTAAAAGTGTCATAAATTCTGTTATTTCTAGTTCTGTACATATTTTAATAGTTTGCGGTATCAGATCCCCACTTCCCTCTCCGAATAGAACTCAGTCTTATATATCTCTGCAAACCTAAGCAATCATTTATGCCTTTGCATTCTGCATGATGTTTCACACACTTAGAAATCATATGAAAGAGAATTCTGCCCAGTTTTGCCTTTTTATGACCTACATCTTGGTTTCAATTCACATCAAAAGTGCGCCATCCCGTTGGTCAGCCACGCGGAAATGGGTCGTGGAAGGGTTGAACCTTTTGCATTGTAAAAACTATTTGGTGCACACGGTTGGCCAAACCTGCTTCTCTTTCAATATTTTGACGTAGAGACATTACTTTTTGGTAACATGATGGCACACAAAACTTTGCGGAAAACTAATGGCATCATGGTTAAGTAACTAACGAGTTTCATTTTTCGTCACACACAGGAGTTAAGTGGTACGTAAGAGATGTCCAAGTACACGGGAAAATAGAGAGAAAAATATAGCGGATATATAGGAGCTAGTGAGACCCAGAAAAAATGTGAAGGACCCAAGCAATAGAACGATAATCTCGAGAAACCGGTTTGTTGTGCCTCTTGCGTGTACTTACGGACCGTACATCTTCAATGCGTATCTCAGTTGCGCTCCAATGACACGTCGTCGCGGAAAGGGCTAGAACTCCGCCTAGTAGATGATTGTGTGCTCCAATCTAATCGTCCTTTAAAGCGAGCATTGGCGCGTCATTGTTATGTTTGAACGGGTCACATTCATTGATCATTGCGGTCATCGCTGCGGTTGATGACTGTTGAGGTCTGTTTCATCAGTTAGATCTGATGAAGTGATTGTCATGTTTTTCTTCTTTATCTTCTTGCTTGTGTATATTTGTGCCATTTAAGTGTGTTCTCTCAACTTTGCGCTCAGTGATGCATCGTTAAGTTCATGGTGATCCACGGTTTAGGTTTGCTACTTCAAATTTTATTTGTAACAGAGGAAAGAGCTGGAAACACATTCACTTATATTAGAGGTGGTCCGTTCTCGAAAATGACTCATCACCTTTTCTTAAGTCATCTGTCATCGATCGTTATCGTCACATGATTTTCATATCGGTGTTCCATTTTGTTCTGTATTATGCTACACCACGCAGACTGAAGAATTTTTGCTATAAAATCTCACGTATGACCTAATATGTCGACCGATTTCGGAAGGCGTCGTTCTCAGTGTTAGTGGTCGGAGCGTTCAGAGCCTTGTTGGTAATCTATGCGTGACTTGTATTTTACAGCTACTTGTTTTTTCATTTGATGAAGCATGTGGTTCCAGACTAGATTCCATTGAGAACTTGCCATGATATGCAATTGATTTTAAGTCTCTGGTTAGGTAGGTTGTACTTTATAATATCGGTCGATACCTGTATGGTATGAAGATTTAGTCACCCGAACTTTATTCTTTTCTGTATGGTTCTTTTATGTACCTATTTCTTCCTCTCACCGATATAGGCGTGCTATATCTGGCTTCTGAGGTGTATGTTGTTTTACTGGTGTTCTTTATTCGTTACGCCAAATGTGACCGAATGATCGCTTCTCACCTCCTTAAACCCAACAGTGGTCGTTACTGATATTACCTTCGCGTTCCTTTAAGGATGTTTCATCGAAAAGATGTTTCTTCATCACGAATAAGAAACTGTAGAATAAACCAGGGGACTAAAGTTTCCAAAGGTCGCCCTAAGGAGTGTTTATAGGTTGCAGTGTGGATGTCGATTTCTTGTATTATTTGACGTTTTGCAGTCAGCAGTCCTAACCATTATATTCCTCACCGAATGCGTTAGGTGCAATCCAAATATCATGTGTTAGGAACTTGTAACTTGTAATGTTTTGTTGTGATTGTGCTGTTTTCTTCGGCGTTTGTGTTCATTATTATTGCAACACAATCTCTAATGGGCAATTTAGCTTTCTTATGTCTACGTCTGTGAAACATCGCGAGTTCATCGGTGAGCCAATGGCTGAGAAGGAAGTGACTGCAGTCGCTGGTATTGGTCCCACGTATGGAGCGAAGCTTGCAGAGAATGGATTTGATAAAGTAGTGAAGTTATTCCCTTTTCACAATCGCGCTCTAATTCTCTATCGTATCCAACTATTTCAGGCGTACATTCTTTTTGGGCAATTTCTACTTCTCAAGAAAGATGAAGATTTGTTCACCGAATGGTTAAAGGTAACAGTTTAAAAAGTCGTGTAAATATTTCTGAAAACACACTCATGGCTTTTTTTTGCGAGTATTCTTCTCCTATATGTGGTAGGTGTGTGAGTTAATTATCTAATGTAATCGGGTCTCCACGTATCTCCTTCATATGAGGGACCTCGAGCCGGTTAGTGAAGAGGCTACATGGCGTGTCCCTAGGTGGCAGATAGATTGTTAATAGAGGACGAAAAGCGATCTTTATTTCTCTAAGACACAGGTGGATTTAGCGGATGGATTCCTTGTTTCTGCTGCGCTGATTTTTCCTATATAGTCTGTGTTCACAAAGGCGTATTCATGTATGCATGCGTGGGTGTTCTCGTTTATGGGTATTCTACTCTGCGAGTCATTTCGGGCAAAGGCCTGTAATCAAGCGATAGGAAAGGATGTAGAGGAGGTTAGGAGTCGCCTTCAACAGATAAGGTCCATGTCTACTTTGGGAGAGACTGGCAAGCCATCGGTGAGTATACCCAGCCCCCACGTTTAGAGCTTAGTAAGTTATAAGTGGGTATCAAAGAGCTAAATACAGTAACTTAGGTGGGCCTCACCCCGATAGAGCTCCCGATTCGCGAGCGTTGGGTGGGACGAATACGAAGAGACTGCTTATATCCAGGACCATCCTGAGCTGGCCAAATCGTAAAAGAGTGTGGCGATTTGTTCCTACAATGCACATTTGCATCTGAGTCCTCGATCTAAGACTTCATGGTTCAAGCCATAAGGATAGGATACGACTTCACCGAATTGGCTGAGACAACGTGACCCATTCAAATCCGACTACGACACCGGCGAAGAACTGTTCTTTGGGACATGCGGCAGTAGGGTCGGCAGCGTTGGCGTTTTCGTCAACACGAGTTTGGCCATGAACATCGATTCATTCGAACAACTAACAACCAGAATCGGACGTCCACGATTTAAAAAAAAAGTGTGGATCAAACCCGTATTTGACAATCTTTGTCGTTTAAGCGCCGACGTCAAACTATGACGAAGAAGAAGTCGAAGCGTTCTATATGGACTTGGAGTAGGAGACCATGCATTCTTCAAGGTCATCATTGAAGATTTTAACGCCAAGATTGGAGCAAGAAGAACGTTGGTGCTTCGACTAAATCTTACAAAAACAATACATGGGAATGGATGGGTTACGCATGCCAAATTCACGCTCATCGGAACGAATGTCTCCGAATGCTCCTACGTCTGTCTAGGTCGTGAAATCAACACGATGAGCGCCTTAGCTCCACATTTGAACGAAAGGAAATGATCGGCTAGTGGAATTTTCAAGAGCGTCGGGGATGTAGTGAGCAGAACAAAGTGTACTCGACTCTGCACCACCTTTTCAACTCACTGGTACTTCGTACTTAAAGTATGCGTCATAAACCCAGTCAATGCGTAGGCAGGATGAAAGATCACTCAGCGTTACTGAACGCGCAGTTGAAAGGACGATGCTGTGAGTATAGCGTTTGACGCCACTAAGGGATGGGATCCAAAACCCCGACCTTCGTCAAATATTCGAAGTTAAACCGCGTCGGACACGTAATGCGATTAACGACAACCAATGAGCAAGAGCCGGTAGTGAATGGATTCCTTGGGATGTCAAACATTCTGCAGGAAGGCCACTGATCCGATGATCAGAGTTTTTCACGAAGAGCCTAGGAGAAAGATATGATGATCGACGAGTCCCTATAGCGAGCAGAACACACTGCGCTACTTTTTCACACGTCTGGGAAAAACGAAAGGTATAGTGGCGACCCACGGATCTCCCTCATATGAGGGATCTCGAGCCGGTTAGTGGCGAGGCTACGTGGCGCGTCCCCAGATGGGGGATAGGGGGTTAATCGCGAACCAAAAGCGACCTTTGCTCCCCTGAGACACAGGTGGATCCAGGGGATGGACTACCTGTTTCTGCTGCACCGATTTGGCACATACTTTCTGTATTTGCTAGGCGTATCCATGTATGCGTGTGTGGGTGCGTTCTCGCTTTATGCGGAGAGTGTTCTACGAGTCAATTCGGCCAAAAGCCTGCAATCAAGTCTCAGGGAAGTATATGGGAGGCGGTTAGGAGTCGCCTCCCACAAATAAGCTCCATGTCCACTATGGGGGAGCCTGGCAAGCTGCCCGTGAGTATAACTAGCCCCCACGTTCAGAGCCCACCATGCTATACGTGGATATCAAATACGCTAAATACAGTAAAAAGAAAACGGGCCTCATTCCACTGACGCCGAAAGAGCCCCCAATTTCGCAGGGTTGAGTAGGACGAGTATGGAGAGGCTGCTAAAATCTCAGGGCCAATGGAAGCTGCCTGGATCAAGAACAATGGTGACGATCTGTACCTACAATGCACGTACACTTGCATCCGAGTCCTCGATAGAAGACCTGCTCATGCAAGCAAGAATGATAAGGTACGACATCATTGGCCTGGCCGAGACAAGACGACGCCACCCATTCAACGCTGTCTATGACACTGCGGAAGAACTGTTCCTCGGAACATACGATAGTAGAGGCGTAGGCAGTGTCGGCGTTTTCGTGATTACACGAGTTTGTCTATGAACATCGATTCATTCGAACAGCTTACAACCCGAATCGGACGTTTACAATTAAAAACATGTGGATCAACACCAGCTTTGACAGTCTTCGTCGTTTACGCGCCAACATCAAACTATGACGAAGGAGAAGTAGAAGCGTTCTACATGGATGTGAAGAGGTTCTACAGAGAAGAGCATACATTCTTCAAGGTCATCATTGGAGATTTCAGTGCCAAGATCGGACCAGGAAGATCGTCTGAGGAACGTTATATTGGGACCCACATGGAACGAACAGGATGAGCTGCTCTTGGTAACTCGCAATTCCAGAGTCCTCACCATCAACGATGGACGTGGGAATCTCACCCACATGGAACGAACAGGATGAGCGGCTCTTGGTAACTCGCAATTCCAGAGTCCTCACCATCAACGATGGACGTGGGAATCTCTCAATGGAGAGTACCATAACGAAATAGACCACATCATAGTAAAAGGAAGTTTTGCCTAACCGATGTCGCTGTTGACCCAAAATTTTACACGGGATCAGACCACCGTCTCCTACATGCAAGATTTTATTTCTCACGGAAAGGAGAAAAAGCCGCTAAATTCAAAAACCGAAGTCCCAGAACCACCGCAAACTGGGACTTATTCAACTCATTAGTCGGCTGTTGTGAAGATGCCGCTGTCGACAACATCGACGAGGAATATGATCGGCTCATTGAACATTTTCGTGCTAGCGCCATGAAAGCTGTTAGTCACCAAGAGACGTCTGTCTCCAGAAACTCTCGA
>MQTX01000305.1:134949-146686 GCA_009735665.1 Angiostrongylus cantonensis
TGCGAAACAGTGCAGACAGGCGATAAAACAAGATCTTAAAGAGAGAAGAGCAGCAGTAATGGTCGAAGCTGCAGAGGCTGGGAAAAGCATTCGCAAAGCCCGCCGAAGCTTCGCCAATTACAAGACCAAGATGATTGCACTCCGACGCCCAGACGGAACAATAACAGCGTCCAGAAATTCAGATCTCTTCGATATCCAAGTCCATTTCCCGTCTTATGAAATAAAAAAGGATGGATATGTTGTTCCACCGCTTCTCTCTTCCGAAATCATGCATGCCATTTCATCAGTGAAAAATCGAACAGCACCTCCCTAAAGCGAGCAGAACCCACTGGGCTACTCTTGCACGCGACAGGGAAAAATGGAGGATTTACTGGCGCCCGCTCGAGTCACTCGATGATCAAGGGGACGACAGGTGATATAGGTGAATTGGGGCTACCCGCTAACTAGCCTAATTTTGGGACATTTTTGAAACTTTTCCTAGTTGTGAAAATAAATCTCCTGAAGTCTTTTTTCATCATGTAAACACTCATGTGCCGTGCGTTGTTATTGTTTTGGTTAACATGTGAGGTTGATCCTCGTCTTATGGGATTAGAACCATTGTGTTCATCAAGTTCCGTATTTCACTTTATAGCGCTATAATCTTGAGCCTGTCTACTGATTACTCGACGTATTAATGATAACCGATGTAGAAGAGCTGGTTAGTGACTGGATTCCTCATGATTTCAAACGTACTGCAGGAAGACCACCGACCCGATGGTCAGAGAAACCGATATATGTTTGCAAATTTCTGTTTAAAGGTTAAATTTAGTGGAATTGTCGTATCAGTAAAATACAGATTGGTTAGTGAAATGAATTTATTCTTATAGACCTTGTTTCTTCAACTTTTTAAAATTCTGTTCCATATTTTTTCTTTTGTAGTGGGGCGCTAAAAGGTTTCATTGTTTCAGTGCATTTGATTGTCAGATGAGTCTGGTAAATATATAAGTGATTTCAGGATACTGCCGGAGTAAGTGCAAATCATGCAAAGAGTGCATACAACTGTCTAAATGCATGGGCGGAACAATATATTTGATTTCGAATAAGTTCTTCTATGCTTTGCTCGAACATGGGCTTAATGTCTTGTGTTTAACATTTACATCCGAAGTTGTCTACTTTACGGTTCATTTTCGTACCATTGCTGTTAATGCTACTTTTTACTTTCATATTGTGAGGTTTCGGTTTATTACCGATGGCCTAGATTATAACATAAACGTTTTACACAACTTTCATGCTTTTTTACTCGGCGTGTTTGTACCGCCTGATATGTCGTCGTTTTTGGTAAATGGCCGCCTAACATGGTTTTATGAACCGATTTTCTTTAACGTTTTTAGCCTTGTAAATATCTTCACTATTATTTTTTCAGAGCAAGGACAACCCTAGTTTAGTCGGATTTACTCGGAACTCTACAGAATCATCGTTGTTTACTCGTTTATTTACATCATTGGAAAAAAATGTCTCGGTTGCATCACTTCTGTATTTGTGTTATTTGTCGCGTGGAAGAGTTTATCAATAGTTTCTATTGCATCGGGGAACTTGCCTAGTATATTTTCTTCAGCTGTCTTCATGAGTAATTCCGGCTATCGGAATGGATGGTTTGCTGTCCTTGTAACCCCATAGGATCAGTCGTTGATATCTCGTAATCAGCACTCGTCTTTAGGAGACATGTGTTTGACACGCAAGTTCCTTAATCTTGGGATTACCTGTCGACTTCCTGGTCTTTTATCGTTCGAATGACGCGAAATTTGGTACTCCTTATTTTATTTGCTTAGAGCGGAACGCTGATGACATCGTCCTTTTGGTAGTGTGTTGGATAACGCCAACTGAGCGTTGTTCCTTACCTGGCGTCCACACATTAGCAAGATGTTTTTTAAAGTAGAGGGAAAGGACAGTGTTTTGTGTATGCTTTCCATGATAGGTACATGTAGCTGAAATGTTATAAAGTACTTGTTTCGTTTGGCGTTAATAAGACTTCAAAGGCGAATAGAATTCTCGTGAACATCGATTTCTTAAATTCCAACGGGAAACCAGTTTTCAGTGTGAGATTCGCCTAACATAACATGGTTTTATGAACCGATTTTCTTTAACGTTTTTAGCCTTGTAAATATCTTCACTATTATTTTTTCAGAGCAAGGACAACCCTAGTTTAGTCGGATTTACTCGGAACTCTACAGAATCATCGTTGTTTACTCGTTTATTTACATCATTGGAAAAAAATGTCTCGGTTGCATCACTTCTGTATTTGTGTTATTTGTCGCGTGGAAGAGTTTATCAATAGTTTCTATTGCATCGGGGAACTTGCCTAGTATATTTTCTTCAGCTGTCTTCATGAGTAATTCCGGCTATCGGAATGGATGGTTTGCTGTCCTTGTAACCCCATAGGATCAGTCGTTGATATCTCGTAATCAGCACTCGTCTTTAGGAGACATGTGTTTGACACGCAAGTTCCTTAATCTTGGGATTACCTGTCGACTTCCTGGTCTTTTATCGTTCGAATGACGCGAAATTTGGTACTCCTTATTTTATTTGCTTAGAGCGGAACGCTGATGACATCGTCCTTTTGGTAGTGTGTTGGATAACGCCAACTGAGCGTTGTTCCTTACCTGGCGTCCACACATTAGCAAGATGTTTTTTAAAGTAGAGGGAAAGGACAGTGTTTTGTGTATGCTTTCCATGATAGGTACATGTAGCTGAAATGTTATAAAGTACTTGTTTCGTTTGGCGTTAATAAGACTTCAAAGGCGAATAGAATTCTCGTGAACATCGATTTCTTAAATTCCAACGGGAAACCAGTTTTCAGTGTGAGATGTCGAACACGTTAGGAATTCCTTCAGCTTGACCAGAGTTTGTGATGCAACAATGCCACTCTCGATGAATCGAAGGTAAAGTTACCTACAACTAGCTGGCTGTCGGTTTCTTATTATCCCATCCGTTTCCATTGATGACGTTCGCGAGATTGTTGCGAATATTTTTGGCGACATGGCATTGCCTTGGTAGAATTCCGGTAATGGTAATGTTGTTGTAAAGTGTTGTAATTATGGTAGTGAAGTTGTTATTTGACTCATGAGGGAGACATGGTCCTGGGATTTCAATTCGAAACTGATTGAAGTCCAAGATAAAGGACGTTCATCTCTTGTACTTCTTGGCTTTTATTTGTTTTTCCGGAAAGAAGAACCGTGTGCAGAGGGGATAACCTAATAGTACGTAGAAATTCGGCACAACGGCAGTAGAAAGAAGTTAAAGAAGACTACAATACTCAAGGTTATATATGAGTCGATGGATTTTATTGGCTAAAAAGTTGACTCATGGTGCAAAAATGTCTGAAGTGGGAAGTATAGGGGTGTTTGAAATCCAAAAACTGGACAAAGAATGTTCTGATTATTTAGGTTTTTTGAGTAATTTGTTTAGTTGTTTTGGCCCTGTGTAGGTGCTTACGCTCGAGCACCAGTTGAGCTTCGGTTGTTCGACAAGCGGATGTCAGATAATGAATGTAGAAGCTACTTATTAGTTCTTGAGCTTTGGAGATCTTTGTGGAGTGTATTATCGAGTTCTTCTCGTTCTTATTTCTTTCAGGTACGGGACCACATCATTCGCTCCGTCTTTACAATGTATTTGGAAGGAATATGTATTGTTGAAAACAAATCTACTGATGGTAAATTAGGTCCGGCATACATCTTTTCTAACAAGGATTTGAAGGTGTTTTCAATTCGCCTTGAAACAAGGTTCGTTGTAGTATGCAGTTGGTTTTGAAATGCATTCTGATTTCTAATAAAGTAGTAAAGAAGCTGTAGAAGTCCAAACCGTCTTTGATTTCTAACGAAATGAAAAAAAGATTGAATTCTTGTCAACGTTGTAAGTGTTAGGTCCTTTTTATTTTTCTCATGCATGTGGGAACTTAACATCTCATTATTCAATAAGCAGTTGATTCACCCATATCACGTGTACTTATTGCGTGTTAATGATAAGGCGATGATAGAGATTTACTTGTTTCAAAGAAATTGTAGGGGAATTCAGTGCAACGAACTACTATAGATGGAGAATGGGCGAGTGAGCAAGAATCGAGCAGTTTATGCTGAGGAAAATTAGGCCGGTTGAACATATGGACGCATCGTAACGCCGACCGATGAACAGGAGTTCTTACCGTGCGGGTTCTTTCGGATGTCAAATGACCAAACTAGAACAAAACGTAGTCTCAGTAATGAGAGTGCACGAAGAGTAATTCCATTACTGGTCAGCTCTAGTGGTCTGTATTCTAAATTTGTCCCTTTTGCATGGCAAAGCTACCCGAAGTGTTCACCTAAGAGGTTTCTCATTTGAAGCCTTTTATTTTGTTGTTTCTGTAAGAGAGGAATCTACAGATATATGATGTATATCTGAGAATTGCTATGAAAGCGCCGTATTTCACGGATGCCTTGTGATGATCTCCCGCAGTAGACGCAGGTATTATTTCGTTGAGGCGACAATCCATCATGCAAGCGAGATCTGTAGGGAAGGATAAGGTTAGCAAATGGCAGAGGTGTTGAAGAGACTTTTTTGACTTGGACTATTTATATCTTTTAAGGTTATGTTTACATAAATTACCATTTCAATGGTTTTTTAGCATTAGTATCGGGACATGGATCATTGCTCAAGTTGATAAAGCGGACTGTGATGTGTATGAAGTAGTAGAATATGCTACTTCGCAAGAATCGGCTGCCAACTTTGAGTTCGCGAGGATTCAAGATACTCTCTTGGTGAGTTCTGACTTTTTTTTTCATTAATTTACTTTCCGCTGATAATGGGTGATAAGCTCATTCCTAAAATGCCAAATATTGATTAAAATGAAATACGACGGAAATATTTCAAGATCCTTGGTCGAAAAAAAAGGAATAGTAGAAGTGTGATTGTAGTTTCGTTGGAAATTCTTGGTGAATTACTTCATAGGTGTTCTACTACGGGTAAATGAATGAATTTTTTTTTACGAAAAGTGTACTAATTACTGACCAACGTTGTGCTGTCTCTTATTGAATTTCCTTTCTGTAACGGTGTGATTATCATTGTTTCAAAAATCTATTATGGTGTCTTCTCTTGCAAACCTCTTCTTTCATTTCAATTCCGACGTCATTTCTCACCAATGAAGAAAGAAACAAACCCGAATTTCACCAAGTCCGAAGCGATGCACATTTTTTGTAGTGTCCATATGGAACAACACCTAATCTTCCTCCATAAACAGTATGAATTATATATTAATGATTTCGGCCGTTCTGTCCCACCTCTTAGGGCAAACCTGTTGAGCAGATGTCAATTTCAGGACCGGATATCTTCTCCTTGTTAACGAAATACATATTTATTGTAACAACTTTTCTTCAGCAGTTTTAGTGGCTTTCATTTATCACGGTTTCTCGACATCATTGTAGAAGGCAGTTACGTTTATGTGTTCTTTTGCTGGAATTACCCTTCTGAATCAAAAATTAACCACATCTATTCTTTATGAATATCGTTTTTTTTTGAGATTTAGTCGAGCACCAGTCTTTCCGCAAGCATCATCAAAATCGGCAACCATTCGTTCTTCCTGGATAAGATTTGGATATCATCACATCATGGATGTAAGAACGATGTCATCAGCAAAGCGAATATAGTGTAATTGCCAACCGTCGGTTTTTACTCCTGTGTTCCCCCATTCCAATGTTCTCATGACGTTCTGGAGAGTGGTGGCAAATAGTTTTGGCGAGATGGTATCGCATCGCCTAACCCTCTTTTGACGTCGACGTTAATATCACTTTGGAATGGCGATATCTTGATTGTGAAATTTCTATACAGCCCACGAAGAATTTTCACATACTGGGTAGGGACTCCCTGACAGTCCAGGGCATGACTGCTTTTGAGTCAAGCGCATTCCTTGAATCGATGAAAGTGAGCCAGAGCGATCTTTCTTTACTCTAGCGATACTTCGGTGAGTCTTCCTATCGGGTGGACGTGGTCTGTCGTACTGAATCCTTTTCGAAACCCTGCTTGCTCATATGGCCGCCCTTCGTCCAGTGTTCTGTCAGAGTGCTGTTTAGAGCGATTAGAGTGGAAAGCTTATAGACGACAAACAACACGGAGATTGGGAAATAATTTCCGATGTCGTAGAGGTTACCCTTCTTGAATAATAGCACGGCCTTGCCGGTCTTTCGTTGAGTAGGGGGACCTTGCATTCAGACAGGTAACGTGTGAAGAGCTGATCAGATCTTATCCCGTCCAGACATGATCAGGTTCGATTGTTTACCGACGAAGCAGCGTGTCAAATTTCGGAAGGGAGAACCAATGGTACGACATGTCCATCCACCTTTATTTCGTATGAAGGAGGGAAACACGGCCATTGGAAAGGTCGTAATAGCAACCATCAGTGGTTTTTTCCATTGTCTTTCTAGAAGCTTCAACTATTCGGTCTGGGTGTCGTAGTGCTGGGTCTTGTAATTAACGAGGTTCGGTGGGCTTTGCGAACGGCTTTCCTAGTTTCTGCAGCTTCGACCGTAACTGCTGCTCTTCTCTCTTTAAGATCTTCGTTTATTGCCTGTCTGCATTTTTTTTGCAAGTCCGGATGTTAGTTCGCGGTTGCCTGCAGCGTGTGCGATTCCACGCTAGCCTAGCAGTTCTAGTGTTCCCGAAGACAGAGGTGGCTTGGTGACTTTCGAGATTACAGCTTCCACAACGTTATCGTGAAAATGTTGAATGAGCCGAGCGTATTTCTCGTTTATGTTATCGAGAATGCCATCTTCCCAACAGCCGACTAAGGAATTGAAAAAATGCAGTTTGTTGCGATTTTGGAACCTCGCTTTTTGAGCTTAGCGGCTTTTTCTTCTTTCCGTGAGAAATTAAATCTTGCATGAAGTGGGCCATTAACTGGTCCGATGAAAAATTCTGAGGCAGCAGTGGCATCACTTAGACAAACCGCTGCAGTTTACCACTGTGTAGCCGTTACGGTTCTCTCCATCGGAAAACTCACGTTCAGCGTTAAGAGTGGGGCTTCTGGAATTGTGAGTTACAGTGAATGCTCTTGGTCGTCATGATAAACTCAACCGCTAACCCTGCTCGTTCCATTCTAACCCTCGAGTTCTAAGTTGACGTTCATCACACATTCATCTGGGTCCAGTCTTGGCCTTAAAATCTTCTCTGTGACCTTAAAAATGTGCGATCTTCCCTGTAGAACTTCGGGTCCATATTGAGCTCTTCGTATTCGTCTTCGTCATAGCTTGATTTCGGTGCGTAGATGACGAATGGTGTCGAAGCCGGTGTTGATTCACATTTTTTGAACTCTAAACGTCCGATTCCTTCAGTTAGTTGTTCGGATGGATCGATGCTCGTGGCCAAGTTGATGTTGACAAGAACGGCGGCATCGCCGACTCCTGTATTGTCACCTGTTCCAAGGAGCAATTCTTCTTTGTTGCCGTAGAACGCGTATAATGTTCGACGTCTTCTCGTCTCTAGCAGTCCAATGACATCGTACATCATCCTTCTTGTCTTCACTATCAAGCCCTCTATCGTGCACTCAAATGCAAGTGGTCGTGCATTATTTGTACAGGTCATTTAGACTTTAGACCTTGCGTTTTAAACTTCATAGAATAACCCAAATATTCTGGTAGCCTCTCCGTATTCGTCCTACCCATCGCTGCCCTAACGGGGACATGAAACCCGTTTATTTTACTATGTTCAACTGTTTGATACCCGCATATAACTTCCTATGCTCTAGACGTGGTGGCTGTGTATATTTACTTACGGATAGCCTGGCAATCTCTCACAGAGTGGACGCGGAGCCTATTTATTGAAGGCGAATCCTAATGGCCTCCCATATCCTTCTCTGTTACTTGATTGTACGCTGTTGGCCGTATTGACTCGTGGAATAGAAGATGCATAAACAAGAACACACTCGCGAACGCATAGATAAGTGTTTGTAAATACGAAACTCTGTGTCACACGGAAACAGAGGTTGCTTTTGCTCCGTGATCAACCCTCTATCTGCCACGCGGGATGCTGTACATTGCCTCGCTATTGTGAGACCTCTAGGAGAAAGATCCGTGGTGAGCTAGATTATCGGCCACAAATTGTTGTACTCGGCTTGTAATGAAATTCGTTTAACGCATTCACGACTAGCCTTCTAAACTTTGAACCGTTATATCTAAAGTTGTACTTTTTTTTCACTGTTTTGCCTAAAGGCTTCTACTTTGAACACAAAATAAATTGAACAAGCAAGGTCTCGTCCAACAAAACTAAGTGGTGTTCTCGAGTGCATCACTGCTTTTTGATGCGCTTGCATGGGAAATGTTGAAGACCAAGTTTCGTTTTCAATTTTCTAGGTTTTTCTATTTTCACTTTATTGCATATTTTTTAGCAACGAACTTCATTTTTTTAAAATTTATTTAAAGTAGGAGGAATCGTATGGAAACTCCTTTTAGACTTAAACGATAGCACAAATTCTCTTACAAATAGGGAAATGATCGTCTATTTTCCAGAAAAATATCTTTGTCATAAATGTATTGGATAAAAAATCTTCCAATTTGGCAACAAAACACATTTATCTATGCAATCATGATACGTGCAACAACAGGCCTCTGTATTCCATGAGTCACTATATTGCATGTTGACGAGGCCCACAAGTTGTGCAACGAAACCAAACGTAATTTTTTTCGTCAGGACAAATAATGTTAGCTAATATGCTTTTAATACTAGCGACAGCTACCGCGTTAGGGTTGAAATAATCCTCCGAGAAAGTCATTTTTTCAAATTCTCTTAAAATTGTTTTCTTACTCTCGTCTCTTTTATCTTTATTTATCGGCTTTAATAATTTTTAATACCGAGCTTTTATGTATGAGATTTCAATAAAGCCGAAAGAAAAAGTACATGAAGTACATGAACAAACTGAAGCTGTCGTCTTTTCGGAGCTCCGCGGATTGGTAGCAGACTTTTCTGCGAAATTAAAAATTAACTTGATACATCGATTGGCTATTGCAATTGGTTGTTGACGGGTCTTGATGGATTCAAATGTGTTGGTGGTTGATCACGGCCCAATGCCTTATCCTTTATCCTTTCTTACTTACAACCCCGTTAGTGATCAAATAAACCAAGTGGGGTTCACTAAAGTTCGCATTCATACTCGCTCGTCAAAACTATTTGCTCGATTCATTCACGGAACAATGAAAGAATCAGAAACGTGGTCACGGCAAAGATTTTTGCATGGATGGTGTCGCCGGGTAGATTAGCATTCGTGTCACATCATGTTGAGGAACACCTCAGGCGGCGAACTATTAGAGAGATGTGAATAAGAGATAGAGCGTTCGGCATTGATTAGTTTCTGGGAGAATGTGCCATGCATTCACGAAGAGTGGCTCCTGTAGGTGTCATAATGGTTTTGCGGGAGTGGCCAGTAAGACAACTATTGGTTTCATTTTCTCTTCGGTGGTTTGTTTTAACACATAGAATTATTTTTCTACACTTTTTGCTATTAATTGGTAGCTTGCAGAACAGATATTTTGTATTGCGTGTTTGTAGGAAAACTCCATTCTGCACTTGGAAATATACAGAAAAAAAGTTCTCCAAGCGTGTACAGTAACCCAAATTTGGGTGCTTAAATATGGAATGCTAAAAATTACGGGATACAAGTTGGATATGAAAGTGGCACTTATTAGTTACAAATCATTTAAAATTCTGACAGTAGTGCGTTTAAATGATGGATCATAGTAACAGACAGTAATTAGCCCCATAAATGCCATTTATATCCATAGAACAATAGAGCAGAGTCTTTCCTAAAGTTTATAGTGTACCCACGAAGTTCTCTAGTTACCCGGAAATCGTTGTTCATTTATTTTAAAAAAAAGCCGGAATGTTCATCAAGGCTGAGAATTAGGCGTCGTCACCAGCACTGCGTTGCGAGGATTATGGCTATAAATATATGTTTTCAGATATCTACGAATATTTGCTACAAATGGAGTCGACGTAATGGAGACAAGATGTTTGTTGCAAGCGTTGAGCTTGGCGAAGTGCTTATAGACCGGCCATCATATATTAAGGACAACCGTATATATTTGACATATGCGAAGTTGTGAGTTTCTGTGTTATATTATTCCTGTATTTCCTATATCTTCTTGTGACAGCTGGCTTGTTTAGCGTCCTCGAGCACACTCATCCACCTTTTGGTCATTTCGTAAGTACTGGACTGATAGAATCGGTTCTTCCTCAAGATCAAATTGAAGCAATGAGGATTTTGAAGGACAGAAAAGTGTGTGAATCTTGACAACTGCAAGTTGCCTGATTGTTTTTTTTTACTTATATAAATGTTTTCAAAACGTAATAATGTAGGAGCGAGAACGTCAGGACGATTGTGCAGAGCTTGACGTCATGATTCAAAGTAAGTTAAGCGTTTTTGAAACGAATCCAATTTATAATACTATTTTTGATGTTTTTCAGAGGATAGTACAGCAGCAATATGCATAGATGTTTACCCATCAGAATCGGAATTTATTGTTGAATGCTACAGTATTAAGAACAGAGAACTGTATAAATTTCGGACCAGAGAAAAGGGGTGAGCATATTACACACGTCATTATTTTGACAGTACAAAAAAGAGGTCATATGTTGATTTTTTTCTCGGTGGATGTGTTCTCTTGTGAGTATATCGATAAAGAAACAGAGTTTTTGAATTTGAAGGGAACTGGCAAAACTCAGAAATGCACTCAGTTTTTCACAAAAATTCACTGGAATATGTTATCACCTTTCCAATCTAGATTTCCTAAGCATTAATACGTGACAGTTTTTCTAACATTTTTCATCTCCACCAATAATGTTAGTAGGTCAGACGACTTTCGATTTCTGAGTGTAACTTGACATAAGCTTTGTAGCTTAGGCTTTAGATTAGGTCAGAGTCGTTAAAAGAAAGGTCTGTACGTGCTACTCCATTTCTTCGCACTGAAATATGATCTTTGTGGTTTTTTATACTAATTTTATAAAAGTAGCTGCTATCTTGGCCTAGATCGGCGATAAATTCAGCTCTATATCATGTAACAAATACACCGCACTGTGAGTACTTTTTAACAGATTTACTCTTTTAATGAATAGGAGCATTTCTTTAATTAAAAAGTATGCACATTAGCTGCAATTTGTATTTAATTTAATTCACCTGTATCACCTTTAGTCCCGTTGATCGTCGAGTGACTCGAGCGGGCGCCAGTAAATCCTCCCTTTTTCCCTATCGCGTGCAAGAGTAGCCCAGTGGGTTCTCTTCGCTTTAGGGACTCGTCGAGCATCATATCTTTCTTCTAGGCTTTTCGTGAAGAACTCTGACCATGGGGTCGGTGGTCTCCCTGCAGTACGTTTGACATCCCGAGGAATCCAGTCACTAACAGCCCTTATCCATCGGTTATCATTCATACGCATTACGTGTCCGGCCCACCTTATCTTCGACTGTTTGGCGTATAGAACGGCATCTTTGGTTTTCGATTGTTGACGTTGGTCGGAGCTTCAGATCCCATCCCTTACTTGTGTGAAACGGGATACTCCTAGCATTGTCCTTTCGACTGCACGTTCGATAAGGCTGAGTGATCTTTCATCCTGCTTGCGTAGCGACCAGGTTTCTGACGAATACGTTAGGGCAGGAAAAACCGATGAGTCGAAAAGGTGGGCACGGAGTCGGGTGTTCTTTGTTCTCTTCAATACATCCTCGATGCTCTTGAAAGCTCCCCAAGCCGCT
>MQTX01000305.1:154220-193291 GCA_009735665.1 Angiostrongylus cantonensis
TGCGGTTCTTTCAATAGGCAGTGTACCTTTCCATAATGCGAAGCAAGTACACATCTTTGTCGCAAACCGCTATCAGTGAACGTTCCACCTTCTCATCGAGTCTGCACACATCAACCCGATAGTAGTTATGTTCACAAACTTCGGTGTATGCGATGCGACTGACCAGAAAACGAGACGTCTATCCAATCTGATTAGCTATGCAACAAATCAAGTGAGCGGGGATAACTGCAGTGTCTTCTACAGGCGAAAGGCTTCCATTTTTCATTGCCATGTCCACAAAATGATTGTTCATTATCATCCGCATCGAGAAATCTGAGTAGAAATTCTCCACAAATTTATTCGCTATTTTCTGGAAGTATTTATTTATCTACCAGGATAGAAGAAACGTAATCAATCATGTATTCGTGTTCGGACAAATGCTGAAACTTCTGCGAACATATTTGGCCTCTTCTATTACTGTGGCTCATTCGCTCTCATTTCCTTAACCAACTCTATACACCTTCGTAAAGTCAACAGTCAATTGGTTGTTGCCTGAGGGTGGTGACATACTTCTTTGTCGTATCAGTTCTAGCGTTTCCTGAGGAAGATTTAGGTTTAAGTGATTTTCGTTCTTCGGCTTCCATATTACCTTCATCTAGCGTATATAGGTAAGTCCACAATGTATAGACTGGTTCAATGTGTGGAACAAAGTGCACAAACGAAAAATCCATTTACCCTACATAACTGTGTGTTCTGGTATTACATGTGTATTTTTTATTTCTTTTTTTGTTCATATGAATGAAGCAGCTGACTGCCCAGAATGGAATTTCAGGTAATATATGTGTAACTGCTAATCTTTAGCATGTTTTCATCCCATTTATAAACATAATCAAGTTTCAGAGTTGTCGCTCTTTTAAAATTCAATGACGATAATCCTTACCATTTACCATGGCAGTTGGTAAAGATTCTTCGAACTCTTGGGAAGGAGGAATATTTCCCAGTAAGTTTTCAACTTTTTTTTCTTTTTCTGGTAGCGTCATACATTCTAAAGGTGATTTTTTTTTAAGCTTCTTTCTAAGGATTGTTTACACAGTGATCATCAACGCTTGACTTTTGGACCGCTTTTCTAGAGAATAAAAGATTCGGCTCTAAATCCTTTAGTCGATATGAATTCGCTTTTCGTGGAGTTCATTCGTTTTTGATGTATCACTACTGCTGAGACTATTATGTACTTCGTAGAGAACACTATTTGTTATTTCTTTTCCTAGTTGAGCGAATGTGCTAGGTCTATTCGCGCTGTTGAATTCACACATTACATTCTTACAGAAGCTTTCTCTTTTTATCTGATACTTTTCTCGCGTCAATTGTAACACGAAGTGATTTTTTTTAAGAACTGCTATGTCTAGTAGAATCGAATTGTTGAGCTCTCCATTCACATAATTTGAAAGATTTTTGGTATTAGCATTTATTTAACTAAGCTTACCATTGAGGTTAATTATCGTATTTCAATAACTACTAACATTTCATCGTTCTGCTGTACACTGTTTCTAGTTTCCGTCAGAATTTGTACTATATTCAATATTTTGAAGAAATACGGTTCTGATTTGGTATCCATGTACAGTCCCAGTGAGTAGCTAGCTATGAAGTAACGATATGTGAAACTTCAATGTTTTTCGTTCGTATGAATTTTCTCCTAACTTTCATCTATACTTTGTTCTTTTTCATATACCTCTAATATGTTTGTTGTCTTCAATGTCACACTATGAAAACAGATGAAGCTTTCCATTTGCCTTTCACGGATCTCCTTTATCCAGGCGATCTCTCTGAGTGTTGTATTTTACTGTGTTTGCCCGAGAAACGAATTTGTTGGAAGAGGTGTTTTTTTTTTGCAGACCATTATGTATACACCATGCTTCTTCTGACCTGGCCCCGGAGTTCTGTAACCCATCCGACAGAAAATGGGAGCTGTAAGTGTAAATTGCTCACTCGCGCCGCTATATTACGACGCATACGTTCATAATGTTGCGAATAGTTATGAGCTGATTGTTAATCATAGTGCACTGTAATGGATAAGGATATCCAAGATTATTAAACGGCCCCTGTTTCACAAATACAATTAATTTTTTACGACATCACATGTACTTTTTGCGTCGTTTGAAATCCTGCTAAATATCGGCAGAACTGGACAGGCACATGGAATGCAGTCATTCATGAACGTTGTTTAGATGGGTTCCCCTCGTTCCAGAAACATAGGACAGTCGTATTTCTCTATAAGTACTTAACAGTAGATGTACCCGTAGTTTACCTCAGGTGGATCTGCGCACTAGCTCATCGATTATCTCAGCCTAAACGTTAGTATTGTAAGAGGTGATATAGAACCTCTTACAGATTTCGAGTAATTTCTATCTGGCTTCTGGTCAAACTGATGTGCAGGCCACATTGCACAAACAAAAACACACCTACGCCACATAGAATCTACGAGATAGACGAAATGTAGTAGTACCCAGGATCGACTTTCTATTAACCTCGGCATTGAATTATGAATTCGTTGTTCTCTTAGCGATCACGAGGCTGTCTCTCTCTTTTTCTCTCTTAGCAACCTCGCGATTGCTAAGAGAGAAAAAGACGAAATGTATTTATGAAGAGCTCTAGTTGGTACCTGAATGGCTTGTCCTCACTGGTTTTTATGCGGCCCCAGCATAATCTCCATTTTTCGGCGATTTCCTGGTTCTCTGAAATCTCGAGATCAGCCTGACCAAAGTTGCGCCAGGTCTTCACCACCGCAAGCAGTCACCGCCCTTATGGATCAGATGGGTATTTGCCACCATGAGATTTTGATACCAGGACGATGGTGGATCCTGGTATTGGTTTGCTCTTAGCTCGACTTCCTGATGGAAACGACGCCTGGCTCCTCAGCTTGGGAGACGTTGCCAGGGGATAATCACCCGCTGTACATCGCAGTTGGACACCACCTCCCAGACACGATAAGGCGGTAAACCGTTGGAGGGTTTATAAAGGTATGTATATGGGTCAATTCTATGAATCGGAGTGTGAGAGGCCATTCATTGAATTCAGCTGTCATTTTTAATCTGCTCCTAGTCTTGTGTCTGTCAGCGGTACAAATCTCTCCACATGTCGGAGATCAGTAGAGAGGGCAAATATGAAAATTAGAAAGCATGGAAAAAATTCAAGAATTAGGAGGAATAATTCCGAGTATTAGTGCTTTCATACCAGCCCACTTCATGGGCGTGTTTCGAAATAATGACAACAGACACTATAGCGTTTAGAATCAGCTCCTTAGAGACCGAGTATTGTAACAGGTATGCTTGTGCACGTGGTTTGCTGACATACCCATAGCAGTGCGAATCTTTTATGATGTGATATAATCCAATCCGTTTACTAAAACGGATGTAGTCATTGTTTTTACAATTCGATAAAAGCCAAGAAACAGCCTATTAAAATTTTCTCGATCGAGCGACTGGATAGGATAGTGGTAGGAATCCCCACGCCTGCAGGAATTGCTCTACTCCAGAATAACCTTACTCTCAGTGGAGCAAATCCTCCGATGAACAAGTATCGGTGATTGACTGTGGTGGAAATGGATTTGTATGATTCTATTCGAATTGCAAAGAAAAGCACGATCTCTTAACGAGAAACAATGCGGTGACTGGAAGATGTTCTGCGGCCGCATTATGAGAATCGGCCTTTTAGTCTTTTAAATAGTCTAAATTAATCAGCCTAAAAAATGTCGTCTCTAATTTCCTTTAAAGCACTTAGCCCATAGTACAAAATAATTACTGGACCTACTCATTTTTACTTGATTCAATCTCTATCACCTCATTAAATCTCTATTTTCAAGGCAGTTGGTCGGTTTCCTGAGATGATAACCCTCCTCGGAAATAATTTCGTTAGGATGGTATTATTTAGTCTTATTAGTTTAACATTCGATTTTCGGAGCACGAAGAACTCACCAAACTCATCGTCCGAAACTAAGACAGCTTCGGCATTTCTACGTTTCATCTTTTCCGATTTTTCGCTAAACAACGTCAGTTGTCTCACAAAATCCATGTTTTTATTTCATGGTTTTGTTGGTCAAAGGAAAGCTGAAGAGAGTTTACGACCCTAATCATTTGGTTTACTGTCCAACTCATCCGGAAACCACATGTCGTCGTTTGGTTTTATAATACAATAGTGATATGGAACTACTGCTTTACTTCAGAATTATCCTTCTGCTTGTTATGGAAACCTTGCTTGTGAATCTGCCTCAATCATCGTCTTTAAATGATAGACACCGCTGCCAGCAGGTCATCTGGAAACCCTATTTCTTCCTATCCTATGCAACCAGGTGCAGTGCATACGTTTCGAGTCAAAAGTTGTACCGTTTTCGACTATTTTAAGTCCATGTTTGCAGTCATACAAAAAACTACTCGAATCTGCTTTTATTTATCTTTAATAGGCACTGCTAAAAAAATTAACATAGAACCAAGTGTGATAGGTGTGTGAAAGCAAGTGGGAACTGCTAGCTCCGTTGTTCAGCAACGGTGAAGAACTTGTTAGATGTGTGTCAATAGTGTTAAAAGCTTCAAAGTTTGCAAATCGAACTTTTGCATAAACAGTAGGTAAGCGACAACTTAGCAATCAAACATGCATACATACAGAATGCTTTAAGACAACAACAATGGAGGAGGGTGAGTCGACCGCCTCGAGTAGGACGCGGTAGCTAGTTCCATTCACAAAGCCTGCGGAAGAAGGCAGCTAGAAGAAAGCAGTGAAGGACAGTAAATCTACAGTTATACGAATTTCTAATAGCTATAAACGGCTGTTTTGTCAAAAACTGATAAAACATGTGAGACGTACCTCTACATTTTATGAAATCAATGCCAATTGTATTGTAGCATAATCCCTTTGGAGTAAGCCAATAATCTTCATAATATGTTTATAGGGACACCATGTAGAACAATACCAACAAGAGAAACCAACAAGAGGATGGTTGCTTGATGAAATGAAAAATAGTCCCTGAACCTCTCTTCGCCTTCAGATGTTCGCATAAGTTCAGCAACCCGATTACAATGCGCAATTTATCCACAACAATTGAAGCTCAACAGCCATACTGCTATACTTTTAAGAAGAAAGTGTTCCCTAAGACAAAGAGTAGTCTCTATTAAACGAGAACGCTGTAGAAAGTTGTAAATCGAACTTGTGTTTTAACGTGTTATGTAGTAGCATAACAATGAAACTTTACACAAGGACAATTGACCTTGTTCTAGGAAGAAGCACAGGAAGGCAACATCGACATTAACATTGAAGAAGTCAGATAAATGTGAAGGGAAAGAAAAGAAGGAAAAGCGAAACAAAACGAGATATTTCGATGCGGCTAATTGCATGTCCTTAACAAAGAGACCTTTTCGGGTTATTACGCTCCTAATGATTTAGCACCTCATCGTCGATAACGGTGTTCCAGGGCAGCAGAATTGCGATATACAGCTGGATGTTCATCCAACGGCATGGTCTCCTGAAGTGAAGAAATCGACATTTCAACTACACAGCTAAGTAAAAGGTGAACCAATACAAGGAAACCCATCTCAATAATAACATGGTAAGTGGGTAAGATGTGAAAAATCCTCAGCACAGTTAGCTAGGAATGAAAGAAAGAAAGAAAGAAAAGTTCCATTCACAAAGCCTGCGGAAGAAGGCAGCTAGAAGAAAGCAATGAAGGACAGTAAATCTACAGTTATACGAATTTCTAATAGCTATAAACGGCTGTTTTATCAAAAACTGATAAAACATGTGAGACGTACCTCTACATTTTATGAAATCAATGCCAATTGTATTGTAGCATAATCCCTTTGGAGTAAGCCAATAATCTTCATAATATGTTTATAGGGACACCATGTAGAACAATACCAACAAGAGAAACCAACAAGAGGATGGTTGCTTGATGAAATGAAAAATAGTCCCTGAACCTCTCTTCGCCTTCAGATGTTCGCATAAGTTCAGCAACCCGATTACAATGCGCAATTTATCCACAACAATTGAAGCTCAACAGCCATGCCGCTATACTTTTAAGAAGAAAGTGTTCCCTAAGACAAAGAGTAGTCTCTATTAAACGAGAACGCTGTAGAAAGTTGTAAATCGAACTTGTGTTTTAACGTGTTATGTAGTAGCATAACAATGAAACTTTACACAAGGACAATTGACCTTGTTCTAGGAAGAAGCACAGGAAGGCAACATCGACATTAACATTGAAGAAGTCAGATAAATGTGAAGGGAAAGAAAAGAAGGAAAAGCGAAACAAAACGAGATATTTCGATGCGGCTAATTGCATGTCCTTAACAAAGAGACCTTTTCGGGTTATTACGCTCCTAATGATTTAGCACCTCATCGTCGATAACGGTGTTCCAGGGCAGCAGAATTGCGATGTACAGCTGGATGTTCATCCAACGGGATGGTCTCCTGAAGTGAAGAAATCGACATTTCAACTACACAGCTAAGTAAAAGGTGAACCAATACAAGGAAACCCATTTCAATAATAACATGGTAAGTGGGTAAGATGTGAAAAATTCTCAGCACAGTTAGCAAGGAATGAAAGAAAGAAAGAAAGAAAGAATCAGCAAACTGCTAGTCAAATGAAGACTGCTTTGATTGTTTTACGATTCATTACGATTGTTAATGAAATGACGATCAGTCCACTCGGTTATTCGAGTATTCAAAAACGTTCTCAGGAACATTTCCTCCTATGTGTGGTGTCATGAGACAATTAGGTAGGAGTGGATATATGTAAATGTACTTAATAAGAGGAAGGTTGATTTAAAATACTTACAAAGAAAATTAAGAGCATTCACAGGGAATATTCATTCAGCATTGGATGGATGCCTGTTTCATGAAATCCGCGCTGACTTGAGGAAAGTCAAGGAAGAATAAAACAGTAGCATACACTATGTATGTATGAATAATATTTAAGAATAAAGAGTACCAGCTATCCGAATCAAAATTTGAGTAACACAACGTCGGCTACATCTGCCCGTTGAGTAGATCAGCACCCGTTTGTAACTAGACCGAATAACCTGAATGATGAAAAATCGGAAACGTAACATTCCAAAAATCTGAAATAAATTTCAGGAATGTAAAGTGCAAATAGCGAATTGGAGGACAGTGATGGCATGAAGGTTATTCTCAGTATGAGATGAGGAACACGAAGAACAGGAGAATCAGTGAAAGCACTTTAACTTCTCCTCCCTTTTTACATCCCTTCTGTTGAATATTTCAAGGAAGGACAAACATGTTGACGTATTCAGTCACTACTGAAAACGAAGCACACATAGTCAGAAGTGGAAGCGAAATAAACATGGGATATATTGCATTCCTTACCTTGTGTGGGCTTGATTTCTGTGCTTCTGTAGTCGTTGAGTGTCAAGACATGTCAATGTTCATTTTCTTTTGTGCATGTGCAGATACGGCAACGAGGCAAATGAAGAGATGCTTTATAAACGTGTATTTTGCAAAAATATTGCATTTATTTAGTAAAGTTGCCACTATGCCCTTGACTCTTTAGTGGAAAATATGCACAGATTTCGATAGCCCTGACAACTGACAAAATTAGCCGCGCTCCATTGAGGGTAACGCCACATGTTTTTGCGAAAATGTCAAGGTGAGAGAAGTTGGAAACAGGATGAATCTACCCAATTTTTGACTTAACACGCTATAACATCGTGTGAAACCACATGTGCAGTTTTTCTATAAAGAAAATTAATTTTTTTCTAGGAAAAAACATCTGACTAAAAATTTGATCTACATCGTGGATATGTTATTATTTGTATGGCTCCGTTATTAGAAGTAATGCGAGCGTCAATATATTTTCCATTCATGCCTTCCTGGCATGGTGGTGGTCCATAGTTGTGGACCCTCATCTCTCCGAATGCGGGACATTGGTGCCAGAATAGTTTAGGGCTGACTCCTTCCAATACAGACGGGAATGTTGCAGCACGGCCATATTAGCATTCCACGGAGCATTGACTCGCCCACCATTAAACGACATCCATAACGACGACGCAAGAATTCTCGAGCAGAAATCGAATTACTACGTAATATAACTTCACTGAGACTGAGATAATCTTAACCGTTTTATTTACTGCCTACTATTTTTAATGGCAGGGTATAATCCGAAATATGACTACAACGATGCTGAGATATTTGCAAAACTCCAGACCGCAAGTGTTTGCGGAGAGGAACGAACGCGATATTGTCATTTCCGGGGAGTAACGCGCTCACCACCACACCATGGGGGTTCATCGTTTCGCCTGATGAAGGACCAGCATGGTGTGGTAGTGAACGTGTTACTCCCTGGAAAGGACAATAGCGCGTTCGCTCCCCACCGCAGACACCTGTGATCCGGAGTTTTGCAAATATCTCAGCATTATTAACGCTGTATTTCGCAATATATCCTGCCATTAAAAGAAAGAATAAGCAGTAAATAACAAGTTCAACTTGTGGTCATACGTAATATAGCTCGAAGATTTTCGTGGATGGTGGAGGCGGGCGAACGAACAGAATGCAAGAAGTGCTAGGACACCCACATTGTGACACATGTGGTTTCGAGTCATATAGTGCAACGAGATGTGAAATATATTAGTCATTGAGCAAACTGGGTCCGCATCAACCAGGTCTCCAATTTTTTTTTTTTGCATGCTAAAGTTTTCCATTTGGGAGCCAAACAGCATTACGCATTTCGCATATGGCCTTTTATTTTTACTGTCTTTACTGAGAAAGTAACAACTCTATGATATCATAATGTCTGAACACATGGTTAGATTGCTAGTTCTCGATGAACGTAGGGCTTATTTTTGAAGGACATTTTTTTTCCGTATGCGCAATCACTTAATTAGAGGTTTTTTGTCAGAATCTCTACCTGTGGAAAAATCCAAACACACGCCAGCGTATGAATGGGTGGATATTCATATTTGGGACTTAAGCTCATATTGTAAATTAACTTACGACTCGGGAACAGTTTATGATTATGGTCCACGTCTAAACCCCTGTCAAAATCATAGCTAAGCACCATTGGTACCTCACACTGATGGGAAATTTGGCACTGACAGTTCTATGCTAGTTTCAAGGATTACTTATCTTTACTCTACTCCTTTTCACCTGTCGTTTTGGCTCAGCTTCACCTTACATTGACTACTTTCGCTAGTTGTTCGCATGCAGTTTCAGTATAGAGTGGTCCTTTCTACGGACGGATCCACAGTAGTACAGTAATCGGGTCAATCAAGGAAAACTTCCTCATGGGGAGATTGTCTCCTTGTTCACAATTTGATACGGCAATCGAATTTGTACATGAATATTTCTCTTTGCTCACATAACTTTTATGATATAGCTCTGTTCTTTGGAAATATAAATTACATAATATACATACTTCAACTTCATATTCAAAGTCCATTTGGCAACTTGTCACATAAAACAGTTTCTAAAACATTTTTGAGATCACTGGATATGGAGACGATCGGAGTTTATTCGTGAACCCGAGTTATTCTCGATGGAGACTTCGTTTCAAAAGTGGATAGTTGTTGTCACCAATTGGATTTTCCTTCGTACCTGGACCCTGAAACTTCATTATATTGCAATTTCTCGGAATATAATAGTAGATTTGTGACATTAATGTTAGTTATATTAAACTTTGCAACCTGTTTGGTATAGATCGCTACACATTTCTCATGACGCTTTTCGAGATCACGCGTTGCTGTAATTGTCGCAGCGATTGTTTGGGACAGGGAAGAACAATGTGTGATACGATCCTCTCCCTCAACATAAGGATAGTGCGGGGATTTCAATCAGCTTAAACAGCTGTAGGTTATATTTGTAAACTATGCACCTCAAACATGCTCCCATCCAGTGGCTTTGGGATTAGAGGACATTGCTGTGGTAACGGCTCGTTAGTGTCCAAGTGCGTTTGCCAATATGATAATGTTTCCATGTGTTCCATTAAAAGAACCTGAACAGAAGCATAGCTTTCAATATATATTGTAAATTATAGCAAGCCGATGCTCACATGAAGAGATTCCATCTCTCTTTCGACGTCGCCTTCACAGAGATCTTTCACGTGATTTTGAGTTGTCTTATTTTTCAATTTGTTACGCTGACGTTCGATTGCAGACAACCTTAGAGCAGTCGATGGATGTGTTCTCTTGAGTGCACAATTAAAAATCATACGTAGAATTTCAATGTTTCGTCTTCTAGTTTGGTGAGTTTTGTAAGCAATGCGTACCAATCTGCTGCATCTGAAGATCCAGTGGCTTGGAAAACGATTTGCCGATTATCGCTCTCGATTATTAACGAGTTGTTCTGATCTGATGAAATGACGCGAATGTCTGATAACGATAAAGAACCTTTCGGCATGACATACTCTGTAATCGTTAATATTAGCAACAAAAGGATGAAAAGCCAGTTAAGCTGAGGCTGTAGTTATAATAACAATTTTAACTTATTATTTACTGCCAACTCTTTTTAATTAGCTGAGAGACAGGCGAAACGAAGAACCCGCATGGTGTGCTGATGAACGCGTTACTCCCCGGAAAGAACAATAACGCGTTCGTTCCCCACCGCAGATATCTGCAGTCCAGAATTTTGCAAATACCTCAGCACCATTGAAGTTATACTTCGCAATACACCCTGCCATTAAAAAAAGAGTAGGCAATTTTTAATATGTGCTCAACTCTCCGTCCGTCGTCCTACTAACTAAATCACAATATTTCTAGCATTGAAAATGCTATAAGCAACCACGAGATTTGTGCCAGATGAGCTCGGAATCCGTCAAGCGCACACACCGTCGTTTCTGTAACATCAACTGTCGCCATGGCGCACGAGATCCCGGCCGACATTCGATCAAGCAGCTAAAGCAGAAATTTGGAAATAGCGTTAACGATAAAGCTATTGCGTCGAACGTAGTCAAGTAGAGATTCGCTAATATGCAAGGAAGATTATGTTTTCCTAATTTACCAAAAACGGATCTCCCTCATATGAGGGATCTCGAGCCGGTTAGTCGCGACGTCTGTCTCCAGAAGCTCTCGAGCTAATAGGCCAGCGTGGACGCGCACGAGCTGCAGGCAACCGCGAACTAACGTCACAAAAGACTTTCTATTCTAGAAGAAATCGAAAACGCGTAACACCATGGAGAGAGGAACTTCAGGTTATCAATAACAGGAGTCAAAAAGCCAAAAAAATCACCAACCCTTCTTTGAGTATTGCTTTGCCCACTGTTTGTGACAGAGTATCATTTGCTTGTAAAGAAACGTCGTCAAAAAAGTTCTTCATCGCCTCACAATGAGCATCGTTGGCAATCTTTTCCAGGACTACTGACAGCCATTGTTCCTATGCAAAAGCGATTATTTTTGTAAAATCGAAGTATAAACAATATTTAATTTCATTTAAAAAATGATGAACGCAACATGCCCGCAACATGCCAACAGGTTTGGCCGGTATGTTTGTCATGCTAAGCTTATAAAGAAGGCGTTAACTTGCTTCAGGTTTTTTCAGAGTATCCTGCTTAGAAGCCTCACCTTTGAAGTGAGCGGGTGTGAACTAACACAACAGTTAGCGACACGCTGCAACATCTTCGACAATAAAACCAAGGTACGAGCTACTCGAGGTTCCTGTAAATGGCACTGACTTTTATAAGATTCCATGATGACTGGATATTTCTACGAATTTCCCCATCGAGGATCTCGCTCGACCGCGTCAACTAAGGCACTCGACGGCTAATATTGCCACTTTCCATTGCTTTCAAGTAAAATATATTGGTACTAGGACAAAGTTGTGTAAAAAAAAAACATGGATTTCTTAAGATCCAATCAAGAATTTCAATGATTTACCATTTATTTCATTGATATAGCATCAATGATATACCGACCATTTATTTATTTGTGTACAATACCGATCATCACTTATTGTGCGAATCCCAGCACTTTTTCTATTCGGTTAGTTCCATCGTTTTACCTATCCACGAACGTTTTCGGATTGGTTTGTGGAGTCGGCTGTTACTGGATGATTTTGTCTTCTTCAAGAAGTTGAATGGCGAGCGCACGACCGCATTTATTCCTCCGGGAACCTTGGAAGAGCGCTATTTGAGCATCACCTCGTCTTCGCCACAAGACGTCGTCATTCTTAATGAACCAGAGGGAGTTTCCTCCCAGAGATTTTTGATGCGAAATCGTCGGTCACGAAGATGTGCGACATTTGTTGGTTCGGATTTCAATCGAATTAAAGGGTATAGTTGCTCTACAGGACTGCATCTCTAATCATTGCGCTTCCCACGTCCCCGATGATTAAGTTAGAAAAAATTTCCATCAACAGAGATACTGAAAATGTAAGAAATACGCAGGATAATGAAAAAAACTAAGCTAGCAACATAGTATCATACCCCATACAGTTGGAAGCATCATATTTCAGCAGTCTAGAGATGTTGTAGTGTTCCCACTGTTCTTCAACGCGTTTGCTTTTTTATTATTTGCCCAACAGAATGAAATGAGTGTGATTCCGAAACGAGGTCCAGGATTCGATGCTTTTCTCGGCGTATTGGGCATGCATGAGACGCGAATTCGCAACTGAAAATGTTTTCAGAGTAATAACTTAAGACGAGAAGACTCCGTGAAAATTTATACATTAGCGAAATAATTAGAATAGTTTTTTTCGTGACTAACTTATATTTGAAAGAAAAGCAATATCTACACCTCTAAATACTTAGCGAAGTTTCGCACCAAATGATTCGCAGATGTTCCTACAATAGAGCTTGTGTATTGAAGGCAAATGAATACAACTTTCCAAACCTAGTAAATATATATATACATATTTACTTATTTAGCACTTTTCAGCACTAGCAAACAGTTTTGTTAAACCTTCCGTTATAAACCGACTCTGTTTTTTTAAAAATCGACAGCTTACTATTGCCTACAGCAACGATGCCCGTCTGAATTATGGTCGGATCACATTGAAAGGCTCAACATTAGGTGTAAGTCAGCGATTTTCTGGAGCAAAGCACTCAGCGTTGGCCAATCCTTCTAGGATGTGCCATGCATTCGAGTCAATTCGTGACATCGTGTAGAGCATCGAAGGAATATCTGTCTCTATACAATGGCTTCTCCCGTCATAGCAATATATGGACAGTGTTTCTATCTTCCCAGAGAAATATGGTTTTCAATTTGCGCATCGTAGAGGGATGGTGGGTTTGTTTGCCCAAGGAGCGAGATCCAACTAGCGACGATGCGTTTATCGCACGGCAATTCTAAACACTGCGGTATACGCGGCTCTTTTTGAATTATAATAATGATCACACGCGCTTAGATGTAGTGTGTAGATGTTACTTTTCATGAAATATATAAGTAGTCATTACTTACTTTGAAATTATTCAGATAGTTTAATCTCTAAGGTCTCCTGGTATTTAAGCTATTACTTTGAAAGTCAACATGCTTCATTTTCAGTCGTGAATTTGCTTCCTTTATCAATGATGTTTGCACTACCCATCTCATACATCATCAGCGATGATAATAAAGATTTTGACGATATTAATAGTGAGTCTATCAAATTGCTGAAAACTTTTTAGTATACAGTAAAATAATTCAATCTCAATAGAAAAATGTGTTTTGGCTTTGACGAATTGTTTTTATTGGAAACTGAATAACCCCACCTAATATGAACACCCCGGATTTCAGCGAATAATAAATGATGCTTCACGGCCAAACTTTACTTACCGGTTGTTCGTGTTTAATCCCAAAGGTCTTCGGACTGAGCACAGCGGCAGCGAAAAACCTCATAATTAGAAAAGAGGAAAGGGCGAGAAGTTCGACGTCAGGTCGACCTGTAATACATTGTATTTTCAAGTCTACAATCATGCAAACTTGTTATCGACAGGATCCAGCCATTTGTTCACGCGTTTCTGATTGAGTTCGTTATTGCAACGAGACTATGTGAAACCTCAATAATGTGTGGAATTACCTATTCATGCTAGTTTGTAGAAGTTTTGAGAATTCAAATTCTACATCCCCTTTTTCGGTTTCAAATGATCTACATTATAGTGCGGTAATTAGCTCCCTCGTCCCAAATATTCCCCTTTTCTGTGTGCTTTGCGCTTCACTGCGTTCACCCCAACGAGAGCTACCTATTCTGAGCATTTTCGAAATTTACTTCATAATGTATCGTAGGAAACCTGGTTTTAAAGCAGCGAACCTACCACCAATCCATAGTTGACGGGGGTTATCTGCCATGGCGAACGTAGAACGATCTAAGCACTATTTGGGGATTGTAGGAAAAAATTTACCCAAATAGCGATAGATTAGCTTCACTGCCTCAATACTCTTTGCTTATTAAAAGTGATCAAATCAAGGATTTCGACGAATATTGTTGCTACCGGAACAAAAAAAGCCCACGACAAGTCATGGAATTTGTTTTATTTTCTAGAGAAACAACTAAATATTGGTTTCTGTCTCCGAATTTACGAAATCTTTAAAGACGGCAACATGAATCAAGTTTCGCATGACTACTTTGCTGGAGAACAAGAACAGGGAAACCGTCGTCGACAAGTAAACGACGGTATCTTCATTAACTGTGGATGAAGAATTCAGCCACGAAATGTACGTGGCATACGGTATGGTGTATACAGAGCTCATTATTCATAACGTCAACCTTAACGAAATCCGATCTGATCTTATAATCTTGTTTAAACATCCTCCACTATCTCCATTTGCCTTGTCGCACAAATCAGTGCAGCTCATGAAGAAGAATTAGAAGCGTTCTGTGATCACTTAGAGGAAAGGCTATCAGTTCACAGAGGGCTACCAATATATTAGATCTGATCACCATCTCATATGTTCTAAAACTCTATTCGTAGGATGGAAAAGAAGTTTTATCAAAGAAGAAGAAGGAAAGAAAATACTGCGTACTAACTGAAACTTTATTTGTGGAAATCTTTCATTAAATAACTGAAAGGTCAAGGGAAACCAAACCGAGCATTAAAGGCGCATGTCAAGGGATTCTAAAGCTGGTATACGCTTCACTTCTTCGCAATAGATGTTCGATTCGCAACTCCACCATGAACACCAAGAAGGTGTTAAGGAAGAGAAGAAAAATTAAGCTGTATCCGACTGTACATACTACAGCGGTTTGTATATATGTGATAGGAATTTCGACAGATCTTTCATTTGTACTGGAAGAATAATCTGTTGGGAATAGTTCAAGAATAGAAATGAAACTGAAAACAAGCATTCTACTCCACTCTTCATTCTACGACTCTCATCCCATACCAATTAGTAAATTCCCCTTTGGTAAAAACCTTCCCCAACTGTTTTCATCTGACGTCCGAGATACAACCAAGAAAGTGCCAAATATTCATGATCCGACAAAATCACAATTTCTTGGAAGTGAAAACAACGAACTACACGCAGTTATCGCAATGTATTTGACAATAACTCTTGAAAATGAAGGGAACCCTCACTGGTGAAGAAGCACGCGCACGGCTATCTTGCTCAAGAATGGTAACAGTGAGGAGCCTCATGGTTACCGGCAGATTTATTGGTGGATTGTAAGCAAGAGCCTCATGTCTTATAACGTTTATCAAGTGTTTGGAATAAAACTCAATTTTCTGAGATGAGCAATGTTCTAAAAACCACAGTGTCTACGAACCAAATCCAAAGGGTAGCTGGTCTTGGTATAGTGAAAAACAAGATAGATTGCTGTTCTTTACAGTAACTACATTGTAGGTGTACCAATGATGTTCAATCAACAAGGGGAAATGAATGTGGTATTGTGCTAAAGAACTAAAACAGCAAGGACTGTGTTCAAGCCTCTCAAGGCAGATGCCGCTTTATTGTAGGATCCTGTTGGATAACACGATCACTTGTTTTGCTTCAGTGCTACGTTCACCGCTCAGCTACGCAGTTGGGGTATGATTTGAGATTTCAACAACATAGGTATCTTTTGCACCATCTAGTTAGCGGCTGGAACAATATCTTTACAAATATAAAAAAAGACACATCAAACCGCACTAAGGAATCCAGATTCGCAAAAAAATTGCATTTAATATTCGGAGAAATTGGCTCGAAATACGAACATATATACTCTATTCACAAAAAGAAGTGTGGAGACAGATGGCCGAATGGTAAATAGATCTCATGACCACGCAAGCACTCTCAATATCGACCCTTTACAGGACAGAAAATGTTTCTTGTACTACGTCATGCAGCTGCATTTACAGCCGCAAATGATTGATGAATTGGTAGACAGTCGCAGGTATAATAATCGACGAAGCAGACCATTTTCATGGCGGATGTCAAGAAGTGAGCGAAGTGAGAGGAAAACGTGCTGATGTCCGAGCATCTGTTGAAGATGTGCCATTCAAGTGCGCTAAAAGATTGTTCTCTGTCACACAGAGGATCATCTCCAATTTTTTGGAGAAATTACATCTCTCGCGCCAGCTGTAGACTATTTCTATCTCACATGTACGGTGTAAGCATTAATTATTTTAGCTTTCAACGACTGTTAATCATATACTGTATCTGCTTGATACATATAAAGTTTCAGTTATTGCAAATTAGGGGTTTACTCTATGGCAGTTATGAAAAGTCCACCACGCAAATCATAAGAAGAGCTGAGATATACTGATTTAAAGTTGGAAGCGTCCATTATTTTCGCATCCCACATTGGTCACATCGTTGCATGTTAATTATTAACCTACCAGTCTTCTCACGTACTACCATTCTCAGATCAGAGAGTACAGCTTTAAGCGAGGAAGGACAACGCGATGTAGATTCAGTAATGCACGTAAAAACGAGTGAGAAATAACAAAGCAGTGCTCTCTGAAAGATTATATTGAATGAGACGAAAGAGAAAAAGAAGGAAATATCCTCACCATATTCTTGTCAGTCGATTCGCCTTGATGTATGCGACTGGGGTCAACTTCACAAGAACGCCTCTCTTTGTAAATCTGCAAAACAAAACTGGTTCAGAAATGCTACTACTAACAATGTACATGAGATTGAATTACGGCTTACTTTGTCAACAACAGGCTTCAAAGTGGTTAATAGATATGAGCGTCCATAAATTTGCAGCAATTCGTGCAACATTTTACTGGCAAGCGTATGACTACGGAAAAGTGTGTTGAGATCTCTTAAATGAGTATGCTGTAAACCAAAAGTTGTAGAACAGTGAACGGTCGCATTGGCGAGAAAAAAAAAACGTAGAACGGGAGCCCTAGTTGTTTAATCTCACAATGATCGCTTACGCCTCAGGAATCCTAAAGCCTTTCTTAAATTCAACAAATTTGATCCATTTCAAATAAAGTCTTCAAGTCAATAAATTTGAGAAGCGTTGGTCTCGTGATATTGACGGAAGTGCAAAATGAGGGCAAAGTCTTCTTTGCAGAACAACATGACATTCCTGGCTTTTCGCGAATAGGGAACCTTCTTTTCCGAGAGGCAACATATGAAAACCAAATCAGCTGGTTTACGAGAATAGCAGTAAGCTCCTAAGATATTTGAATTCGATCCTGTCACAATCGGATGCCAGACGTTCTTCATTGATCAGAAAGCAGGTCGGACTTCCTTGATGTTGGTACATAAATGATTAAGGTTTTCAAATGAGACATCGGTTCACATCAACAATAAAGGTTGAAAAGTTGGTTCTTTGGACAGGTCGATGTTCACAGTTAAGCTCCTGTCATACCAATGCTTCCAACTCCTCTGAAGTCGCTTGTTCCATGAAACAATTCTTCTTCAGCATCACAAATGGCTTTCGATAGGCGATGCCATGTCATTTCGGCCAATTTGATGACGATGCACATTAATCTTCTTAGCTCGAATTACTATCGTAACCAATCCTGTAGTGTTATCAAACAGTAGAATCTCAGGGTTCTGTGCAATAACAACCAATTCGTTAATGAGTCTTCTTACAAGCAGCGTGTATGAAGCCGTTAAATTCAATAAATCCATAAAAGGTCCGCTATGGTTGTATCATGGATTTTTCGCTCCCAATTACAACCATCACGAATAGTCAAAAATGCAACATCATGTTTCATTTCGCAGCGTTCCTTGTGTTGTCTGATCACGTTTCCATCCCCTCGAATTTTATCGATACGAAAGGCTTCATTTGGAAGGCTTCTTCAACTTTTTTTTTCGTGATCATGAATTCTTTCTTTTGCAACCTTTTCGGTAACAATGATATTGGAAAACCAGTCACCAGTATATAGGTGACTTACCCATCACTACAATCGTCTCAGAAATGATGATTGAGAAATGATTTAACCACGGAAACAAATAACTTATTCACCACTGCGTAAGCATTCACCGTGATGAGCTGCTTGATAAGCACTGAAGTCTTCACAGTTGTAGCAACGAAGTAACGAACCATTAAAGAAACGTGTCCATCTACGGTCTACGTAATTTGCTTCACTATCGTATGAGAGTAATGGGGGGATATGATGAAATCCATAGAGGGGATTTATCAACAATCTGATTTGATACAAGTTTTTCTAAAATCATCAGAAGCGCATCCACCTAAGAATGTTCCATGCTGTTATTCCTCTTCAGATATCTCTACAACTTTGACATTTTTCTAAATAAAGAGGAATATAGAACTACGAATTCAACCTGGGAAAATGCTTTGGTCCAATATAGATAAGGGTACCCAAAGAACGCACTCGATAGTTAACAATTTCTTCAATTCCGTTGTATATTTCTATTCTAATTTGTCCTTTGTGTTTTGTCTTAAAGCCGTTTACCATGGGCTAACATTTGTTGTGCATTAAGCTGTAGAATAAAGACCGGCAACAACTTAAGACAATCTTAACGGCTTACATTGATAAACGTGTTTCACTTCTATCACCGTAATTTTTTTTTCTAAGATTGCCATAGTAATAAGCAATTGAGCATCATATTCGTTTTTTAAATGATGAGAACTAACTGGCATCGTTGAATGTCAACAACATAAAGAGCTTTAAGTAACGGTCGCAACTCTCGAGTCCCGATCATAGCACGCACGATAGGTCGCGCGACATGTCCAAGATCCACCTCAAAGATTTCCATGAGAATCTATGATATAGCTGATGTAGCCATTTTGTTGTAGTAGTAATAATCAAAGTAGCAATGTGAATAAAGTTGATATGTTATCAGTCAAGTTCCATCCGTTTACCTTTGGCAGGTGCTCAAGTAAGCTGACTAAAGAAGCTGAAAATGGTCCAACGTTCGTCGACGTAGCCAGCGATGTCATCAAATAACTAAATAGTTCAAGAATACAGTTATAAATTGAACAAGTTAACGATGACGGCCACCAAGTATCCAAGTATATATATGTTAGCCGATTACATTAACCAGAATAGGCATGGATATGGGTACTTTCACAAACATAAATATTCCAGTAAGATACCTATAGTCTTCAATTGGTAACACATGATCGGCTGTGTAAGACAGCCACAATTTGAGATCGCCAAGAGGTTGTTTGTTGGTGGGTGCCTGAAATATAGCAGTCACACGATCACTATGTTGATATTGGTGGCAGTGGTATCGAAACCACTTTTGCAATAATTGACCGAACCAAGCTGATGTCAGCAACTTTTTCATGGTTATTTATCCTGTAGTTCTTAAACTGGTGAATATAATCCCATTCTTCTACAGCCTGAAAAATCCACTACGCTTCAGATTTCGCCCAGTAATTGCTCTTGACTTATAGATCCATCACATCTAACGATGCTATAGAAAACGCAACACTGTCCCAACGATTCTCTATTTTCAATGAAGTTCTGAATTTCAAGGCCTCTTTTTATCATCCAATAGGTGAATGCTCCAAAACATAATTTTCCTCACTGTGGGTTGAATGACAGCATAGTTTTGGACATTTTTAGCTGCGTTTCTATTACGACATCTTTCATATTTGTATCAGCCATTCGTTCCGATTTTCTGGTTAGATTAGATTCCATAACCACCCATTTTAGCAGAAAGTGAACATGGCTGATCTACGTATTTGGTTAAACCTTAAATAGGATTGTTAAGGCAATCTTAGTCACCGCTGGCTTCAATGACCTCTTCTGCCTCAAGTTGAAACTTCATGAATGTCAATGTCGACATGGACGGTCAAACAAAGGTGAACCCAAAGTTAAAACTATTCTTGCCCACCTTCGTTTTGTCAAACTGGTCGCTATGACGAGGGCGAAGATAAAACCATTTCGAAGGCCCGCTTGTCCATCGTTCATCCACATCCACCCTGAAATAAAGCTAAAGTAGTGGCACCTCAATGTGTTGCTTTTCTTTCATTCGCTGTATTCTTACTTCAAAAAGATGAAAAAAAGGATGGCCAGAAATTACCAGCATTATCGGTATTCGTACGGACTTATCTAAATGTTACGGTGCATGTTAAGACTGCGGCACGAGAAGCTCATATGCCTCAAGCACTATCAAACGGATATAGATCAACATTTTTTTCATTTCATATGACCCATTTACACGTCTAAGGTGCGGATCCCAGCACATCTCACATTCGATTCGTTTCCTCACATCCACGAAGATATTGCAATTTTTATGCGTGGCTTAGGCTACTGCTAGAGGATTTTCGTTTCATCTTGAACCTCTAGAATGCTGGTCGAGTCGCTTCTCTCTGGAGTCCTGAAATAGCCGGCCTGGAGTGCTCCCGATTTGATTGCTGAGAGTGGTTTTCCTCATACAAGTCAGCTAATAATGTCTTGACCCCGGCGGGATAAAAGGCTTGGCTGACCCGGAGTGGAATCAAACCGGCACCATGCTCGTGATGACCGACATCACTACCACTGTGCTATTTGCCCCATTGATTGATTAATTAGTATTTAGAAGCCGAGAAAAGATACAAAGGGCGCATTCAAAAAATAACGGTAATAATCAAAGAACAAACGGATGCTTAAGTTATACCTACGTGAAAACTCTTAAAAAATATAAACTGATTCTTTTAAAATAACAATACCGTATTTGCCCATGAAATGAGCTACTGAGACCGCGCAGTGTTTCCTGCCAGAGACTCATACGCAGCTCCAAGGTTCCCGTGTCATCACAGCTCATCTCCAACCATTCACTGCTCTGACCATTTGAGCCAATTCGTAGTTTCTTTGCCGCCTTGAACAATAGGACAGCTGTTCTCTCCCTCTTTCCCTCTCTCTCTCTCTCTCTCTATACTTTTAAAAAACGCCCTGTGGTCCATAATTTATTAGGTTTTCAGAAATTAATGTAGTAATTACAATTACATGTCTTTTTTGTGCTTCAGCAATAGCTTTTTCGAATGTTATATTACTAAATGCCAATTGAAGAATTATTTGATGCACTTTTGTATTATACACAAGAGTTATGATATGACTCCATTTTTGGAGAATTTTAAAGATAAAGAATAAGGTGTCGGAATCCATCAATCCCTGAGGAATGTGCCATGCATTCGACTTCATTAAGCATCGTTTCAACAAGAAGATCCCCATATAAGGGATCTCGACCGGGTTAGTCGCGAGACTACGTGGTGCATCCCCAGGTGGCGGATAGGGGGTTAATCGCGGACCAAAAGCGACCTTTGCTTCCCTGAGACGCGGGTGGATCCACGGGATGGACTTCCTATTTCTGCTGCGCCGATTTGGCACATATATCCCGTATTTGCGAGGCGCATTCAAGCACGCATGTGTGGGTGCATTTAAGTTTATACGGATTCTATTCTACAAGTCAATTCGACCAAAAGCCTGCAATCAAGTAACAGGGAAATAAATTGAAAGCGGTTAGGAGTTGACTATAACAAATAAGCAACATATCCACCCTGGGAGCAATTGGCAAGATACCCGTAAGTATAAACATCCCCGTTTAGAGCCCAGAAAGCTATACTTGGCTAAAAACGGTAAAAGAAAGGGGCCTCATTCCCCTGACTCCGAAAGAGCCCCCAATTTCGCAGTGTTGGGTAGGACGAGTACAGAGAGGTTGCTAAAATCTCAGGGCAAATGGAAGCTGCCTGGATCACGAAGAACTATGGTTACGATCTATACCTACAATGCACGTACATTTACATCCGAGTCCTCGATGGAAGACTTGCTCATGCAAGCAAGAATGATAAGGTACGACGTCATCGGCCTGGCCGAGACGAGACGACGCCACCCATTCAACGCCGTCTATGACACCAGAGAAGAATTGCTCCTCGGAACATGCGACATTAGAGGAGTAGGCGGTGTATCGGCTCATTCAACGTCTTCACGTTAGCGCTACGAAAGTTGAGAGTTCGAAAGTCACCAAGAGACGTCTGTCTCCAGAAACTCTCGAGCTGATACGCCAGCGTGAAATCGCATGAGCTGCAGTCAACCAGGAACTAACGTCCGAACTTGCAAAACGATGCAGTCAGGCGATAGAAGAAGATCTTAAAGAGAGAAGAGCAGCAGTAATGGTCGAAGCTGCAGAGGCTGGGAAAAGCATTCGCAAAGCCCGCCGAAGCTTCGCCAATTACAAGACCAAAGGTGATTGCACTACGATGCTCAGACGGAACAGTTGCAGAGTCCAGAAAGGAAGTGGAGAAAATCACTCACGAATGCTACTCAGATCACTTCGATAGCCACGTCCACCTTTCATCATATGAAATAAAGAAGTTGTTGCTATGTTGTACCACCGGTTCTCCCTTCCGAAAAGGGACATGCCACTTCGTCAAGAAAAAATCGAACAGCTGCAGGCCCAGACAGGATAAGTTCTAAACACCTTAGGAACCTTCCGCCAGTCCTCATAAACTCACTGCCTCCGCTCTTTACACATTACCTGCCTAAATGTAAGGTCCCTTTTCAATGAATGACCAACAAGACCGTGCTAATGACCAATAAAGGTGACCTCCACGATATCGGTAACTATCGTCCAATCTACTTGCTGTCTATCGTCTACAAACCCTTGCTCGACTCATCTTAAACTGGGCTGACAGAACACTGAAGGGACGAAGGACAGACATTTGAGCAAGCTGGGTTTCGAAAAGGAATTAGTACGATGGACCACATCCACACGATAACAAGACTCACTGAAGTATCGCGAGAGCACAAAAGACCGCTCTGTATCACTTTCATCGATTTTAAGAAGGCTTTTGACTCAAATGCGATAGAAGCAGTCATGGAAGCCCTTGATAGTCAAGGAGTCCCTACTCAGTACATAAAGAATCTTCGTGAGATGTACAAAAAATTCACAACCAAGACATCACTATTTTACAACGATATTAACACCGCTAGGGCGCGTGTGGCGCAGTGGTTGGAGGCGTCACTGCGGCGCGCACGTGGAATCGATTCCTGCGCCCATGGCCCACCACACCTTCCATCCCTCCGGGGTCGGCAAATTGGTACCAGACTCGTCTGGGAGGATAGCAGCACTGGCTCGTTACATCAGCAGGCCACCGCGAGTCATTGTAAAGGCCAGATATGCATTCAATCACTTCCAACGATACTTTATGAACTCGAATGCATGGCGCATTCCTCAGGGAATGTTCAACGCCAAGAGCTTTATCCTTTATCCTTTTCATTAACACCGCTATCAAAAGAGGGGTTAGGTAAGGCGATACCATCTCGCCAAAATTATTTACCGCCACTCTCGAGAACGTCATGTGAAGATTGGAATGGGAAAACATAGGAGTAAAAATCGATGGTCGGCAATTACACGATCTTCGCTTTGCTGATGACATCGTCCTTACAACACCAAACATTAACCAAGTGGAACACATGCCTCGCGAATTTGACAAAGCCTGTGGAAAGATCGGTCTTCGACTAAATCTCACAAAAACGGTGTTTTCATGTGAAACGGATTGGTTTCGTATGCCCCATTCACGTTCATCGGAACGAATATCTCCGAATGCTCCTGTTATGTCTATCTAGGTCGGAAAATCAACGTGATGAAGGACACAGCTGCACAGTTGAGCAGAAGGAAACGAACGGCTCGTGGAACTTTCAAGAGCATCGTGGATTTAGTGAGGAGAACAAAGAGCACCAGACTCCGTGTCCGCCTTCTCGATGAACGGTACTTCCTGCGTTAACGCATGCGTCAGATACTTGGTCGCTGCGTAAACAGGATGAAAAATCAGCGTTATTGAACGCGCAGTCGAAAGGACGATGCTAGGAATATCCCGTGTTACGCAAGTAAGGGAAAGGATCCGAATTCCAACCTGCGTCAACGATCAAAAATCAAGATTGTACACTTCAAACAGTCGAAGATAAAGTAGGCCGGACACGTAATGCGAATGAATGACATCCGATGGACAAGAGTCGTTGGTGACCGGATTCCTCGAGATGTCAAACATGCTGCAGGAATACCACAGACCCGATGGTCAGAGTTCTTCACGAAAAGCCTAGAAGAAAAATATTATGCTGAACGACTACTCTTGCACGCGACAGGGAAAAATGGAAGGTTTACTGCCACCCGCTCGATTCACTCGATGGTCAACGAGACTACAGGTGATACAGGTGAAGCATCGTTTGGTGGTGAATGAATGCATATCAGGCCCTTACAATAACTGGTTGTAGCCTACCGTTATACCGAGCCAGTACTGCTATCCTCCCAGACAAGTGTGGTACCACGCTTGCAGAAGGATTTCTTGTAAACGCCTCAACTATTCCAGAGCGTGTAAATAAAACTGGAAAGTCGACGAAGATCGACAATGGCGATGGATGCCGCATGAATTGGCTGGCAATCAAAAAAGAAAATGCCGTTTTGAGGTACTGCCATCGTTTCTTCTGCGCAACCAGAACTACCGTTTCTCAAACGCATTGTGATATACGACTGGAACTGGGCCACCTAAGATAAGCGACGTCGACCAACTCAGTAATGAGATCATGATGAATCTTGGTAGCCTTTGACAAGGCCAAAACGGCACCAAAAAATTTCAAGCAGACCGTTTTGTGGTCTGCAGAGGGTTTGATTCATTAAATCTTTCTGAATCCGAGTGAAACGCTTACGGCAGCGCAATAAGTTCAGCAAATCGACGAAATGCAGAAGAAACTTCAACGGGTGCACTCCTTAATGGTCAACAGAAAGGTATCAACCCTTCAGAATAATGTGCGGCCACACGTCATGGAGCCAACGCTGCAATGGTTAAACAACGTAATAACTCATTTTTCACAACCCTTAATCCATAATGTTCGGTGTAGACACCATAGTGTCCATTTTTAGTTCAGTGAGTTCCAGAAATTTTTTGCTGCATTTTGTATATTTAATCGATAGCTAATCGAAAAGGTAAAAGTGCTAAATATAAGACCAGAAAACCATTTTCTACACTTAAAGACTTACAAAAGACAACTTTCGAAAACCTCATTTGCCGGCAATTTGACTAGCAATTGACTGCTACTTCATTTTAATCACTATGGTCATTGTATAGTATATGCGGACATACGAAAAATCTAAATGGACTCAGCATAGGATTCAAAATATTTCCATGTGGTGGCAGCAATGCATTTGCATAATCGACTACAGTAACACAGAGCAAATTGTACCAATAATATTTATAGGGGCGCGTGTGGCGCAGTGGTTGGAGGCGCCACTGCGGCGCGAACGTGAAATGCGCCCATAGCCCACCAAGCCTTCCATCCCTCCGGGGTCGACAATTTGGTACCAGACTTGTCTGGGAGGATAGCAGCATTGGCTCGATACATCGGCTGGCCACCGCGAGTCATTGTAAAGGCCAGATATGCATTCAATCACCTCCAACGATACTCAATGAAGTCGAATGCATGGCGCATTCCTCAGGGATTGATCAACGCCGAGAGATTTATCCTTTTATCCTTTAATATTCATACATACAGAACGATACAGCGAGGTCTCGTATATAATCCTGTTGTGCTATCCACCCTTAAAACGCTAAATTTTTGACAAAAAATGCTTTTTATCGCCAAGAAATCGGAATTTTCACAGCCGAAGAAAAATTGCTAGCATTTTATCGTCCGGGAATCCACGCTAAACGGTGCGCATCCGTTATGGGTTAAGTTTTCATTCTGGGTTCAAAATGCCTTCCTGCTATCCTTATTACAGTCCTTTCTGATTGTCAAACTCCCAACTTTTACATTCTGTCCTTCCTCCTCAGCTATTATATATCTTTGTCTACTACACCAGACAATGATGTGTTGTTACTACTACCCTCATAGTAAACGAATATGACATAGTGTTATTATAAAACTTAAAATTATATATTTTTTGCGCTTTTCAACTAAATTTGTGTCAATAAAAAACAACTTTTTTACTAAAAGTATCATATCAATAGGTATGAAACAGAGTGTAACCGCTAGACACCTTGGATGGATGACGAGAAACCAGCAAATACAGTTGGTGTGGCTCCTTCACATTCAAACCGCAGTGATCGACAACCCTGAATAGTAGTGAAAATCCAATTTTAGCTGATTCGTATACTACCGATCATCTTTTACACTTAACTATAACATTTTTGATACTGAGATATTTGCAAAACTTGTAGATCCGGCCAGATTCGAACCCACGATTATCCATTTCTTCACCTGATACCTACTGCACCATTGAGGCCCTTGCTTTCCCTTTGCTTCAGTGACATATGAGTACAATCCATCCTTACAATTACAATTACAGTACAATCCTTTGCAGTACAATCAGCAATCCCCCATCAATAGGACTGGGTAGCACAAATCGGCATTGGACCAACTTAAGCTTAGGCTATAGTCGAAATAACAATGTTAACTTTTTATTTACTGCCTACTATTCTTTTTCACGACAGCGTACAATGTGAAATACAACCAGTATGGTGCTGAGATTACAAGCCATAGTAAGTTAAGTAGGGGGCGGGTAGCATATTAGTGATGCAATTCATTACGCTGAAGTCTTAACCAGCTCAAGCTCTGGTCTGATTCAACATCGACCCCACGAAGCCAGTTATGCCTCCTACGTCGGGAAATCAGCACCAGACTTTTCTATGAACGGCTGACTCTCTGTAATCCACGTAGGAACACCTTATCATGACTGCCGCAGGATTCTAGGGATCATCGACTCAAATACCATTCTGCAACATTCATGACGAAAGCGAAAAATTTTCTAGAGGCAGCAGAACCTGCGAGCAAAAAAATTTGAAGGCTTTCTTGGATGGCGGACGTAAAAAAGCTAATCTAATACAGAAGTTCTAGGATCTGCACGATATTATGTGTGACGCGGAGTCATGCAAAAAGTTCAATATATGCTGGTTTATGTCATCGCAAAGGATGAAGCATTCGACGTTAGCCAATGGCCAAGGAACGCGACATGCGTTTGCTGAGCCCGGAGTGATTAGCAGTTTGCTTATCATGAGCAATTAAGTCGAGCCAATCACCTGGGTGTATTTCAAAGCATCAAGCATATAGCTCACATTTGATGTTGTCAAGGTTCGGTTGAAAACTTAGAATAGACTAATAGAACTCAACTGCTGATGTGCATTGATACAATTAGCAGAGAGAATCAAAAAGCTTCTTATATTATTGCTAATCACGGAACGAACTGGAGTGTACTTTGTTTGATTGATAAGCTAACTCATCTTCATCTTTGGACGCATCGACTGGGATCATCGGTTCTGAGAAAGAAGACGTCGAAACGTTGACGGAACAAACATTTGGTAACAACCTCGTGTTAGCTTACCAATAAAACAAGGTAAATTGGTTATTTATACCGAATTTTAGAAAAGTCGGTTTACAATTGACTGAAATGTATCACTTGACTGGTGAAGGATAAAATTTTCAACTTTTCGCAGTCATGAGAAAAACTAAAAATTGAAACCGTCTTTTGTAAAATAAAGAATAAGGACCGTCTTAAGTGGTACAAGAAGCTGACCTGATTCCAAACGTTGCTCCGTGTCTCTTGATGTCAATGCAAATTTGTCCCGTTACCTCACGATTTTTGCTGACAACTTGAAGTGGCAGTGAGAGCTCTCGGCCAGAATGATTCACAACGTCGGCACGACGTAATGTTACACGACCCAGAGGTCTAGGTACTTTTTCGGTAACACGTGAGCCTGAACATGATCAAGGATTAGCAGAATTGGAGATATTCATAATACATGCAAACACAGAGTAACCTTTGAATATCTTAGTCACAAAGTAACCATATTCTACGGCTAATAATCGTAATGTGTGTCAGCCAGTTCATAGAGATAACTATGAGAATGAAGTTTACGGACAAATTACGTTATAAGGATAAAACATTGATACCATTTGTAATGAACACCACTGTTTTTATCAATAGTGAACTAAGTGAGGAGTTCAACATATCAGGCTAGAGAGTGAAGATTCCAAACTTCTCAGCAATTTCATACACAAAACAGTGTTTTGTTAAAAACTATTTACAAGCTCGTGAAATCTCACTAACTCATTCAACCGGAAGAACGAACGAAAGAGAAAGTAGAAAAACTTCAAAGAAATAAAAAAAACTATTATAAATAATACCTTGAAGAATTATAATATGTAGACTAGCGAATGGAACTGAGACTTCGAAGGTGAATTCGTCCAAGCATGACGGACTAAAAGTAAATAACAGTAAGCGAAATCAAGAAAATATAGCTTGTTCCTTGACTTTACGAAGCAGGCACCTCTAAAAGGAATACAGTCCGATTTCTGAATAAAGAAGATTTACTTTGCAATAGTTCAATGTAAGCACATTGTACGATGATGGATACGAGGAATCCTCAGTGGTACTGTTCCTATTGATCTCCAACACGCTATCATAAGAGGTCGGAGAAAATTGCTTCACTCACAGAGCAGAAATCCGGATTGCAATCAATTAGCAAGGTTACCGGTCGTCGACCAAGGAGTGGACTCGTCCTACATAAGAACTCTGTCCGACTGTTATCGGAACTGCGCAACGAAAATACAGCTTTTCCATCGACCGCTTACCATATACCCATAGGAAAAGGGATTCGACAGGGCGACACAATATTGTCAAAGCTGTTCGGTACCGCACTGCAGTGGATAACGAAGTCACTCGACTGGGATCAGAAAGGCATACGTATTGATGGAAAATTTCTGTGAAACCTTCGTTTTGCCGGCGACATCTTCATCTTCTCAAGAAGTACTAGCGAAGCAAAGATGATGATCAACGAGTTCAACGAAGCGAAGAAAAGATCGGACTACGCATAAATCGAAAGAAGACCCAGTTCATGAAAAACCCATGGTGCGAAGGCGAAAAAATTGAATTGGATGGTTCTTTCATTGCGGAGACCACCGCGTACGTGTACCTTGGGCGATCAATGAACATGGAAAATAGCATGAAGGAAGAACTAGATTGAAGAAATAGAAGAAGGAGAGCAATTTGGGCCGCATTTAGGCCTCTCAAAGAAGCCACCAGCCAACTGAAGAACCCGAAAGTCCGCGCTCATCTCTTCGATTGTACGGCCCTTCCAGCGATCTGTTATGGTGCAGAGACGTGGGTTGATACTTCAACAACGTCAAGAATTCTTCGCACTACTCACAGAGCGCTTTCACGATGTCTTCTGAAACATAACCGGCATTGTCAATATCTAGCCGGAATGCGGAATGCGAAGCCCTGACTTTCGAGATCTGTCACATCTTTGAGATCCAGGAGAATATACGTCGACAGCGAAATATAGATGGGCCGGTCGTATAATGAGAAGAACAGACGACAGATGGACGAAAAAAAAACAGTACAGACAGTGGACTCTAAGAGAGTGAAAACGTCCCCTAGGACGACCATCTACATGTTGGGCGGACGTGTTCGTTAACAAAGTCAATCAGCTGTACCCGCACCTGCAGTTATTTTACGGATCACGGTATAAGACTCGCAAGCGCTTCCATGCTCGAGCAAGACCACCACCATGGACTACGACTGCGAGAGAAAGGAACGAATGAAATATGTGCTGCGGTCCGCACAACTCGTGAAGACGGACCGTCCAAATATCCAAGTATCCAAGTAGGCAAAGTTACCTGTCGTGAAAGTGAAGAGCACCCGAATAGTGAATCTGTCGATTATCAAGCTTTGCTAGCACGTATATCGGTCTATTAACGTGAACTCCACGTACACATCGTATACGAACTCGCAATATCTCAATGATTCGTAGAGTTCCAGGTTGTTTCATCTAAATTAAAAAAAAATTTCCACAATCTTGATACTTGGAGCTTTTCAAACTTATCAAGAAATTATAGAATTTGATGCGTCCTTCACTTGTACGATAGCATCTTACTAATGATCTCGAAATACAGTGAATAATAACTACAATGATCCTGAAATATTTCCAAAACTCCGAACCAAAGGTGTTTGCGGTGGGGATCGAACCCGCAATTCTCCTTTCCAGGGACATATCTCACATCATATCCTCCCATGAAAAAAGAATAGGCAGTAAACAAAAAGCATTGAATAGCAAAAAAAATATTGTACAATATCTAGAAATGATTAAATAGAGCGATGATCTGTCCTTATATGCAGTCTTCATCATTTCTTCGATTTGCTTAGTTGTCCTACAACTGTCATCCACACAGCCGGTCCGGTTATGAGTTTAGTTGGGACTTCATAATCTGTTGTCATCCATCCTCAGTGACATATTGGATGTTGACCATTACTGGTTCTACTTGTAGTAGCGAGTTAACCGGGCTTTTGGTATTCCCAAAGTTTCATCACAGCTAGTTTGCAGGATTCGCTGCCTTGCGACGGGGATGCTCCTGGAAAGCTAGCGATTTCGACGGATGCGGCGACGAGAGTAGTCGACCGACTGACCGATGGGTCGAGGTCCACAAACCGTCAAGAGGTGTTGATTGGACAGGAAATGTTATCAAAGAAAAGTATACTGAAGTCGTGCATTTCACGGGAAATTCAATTGCAGCTAATCTGTTACATTGCTATGAAAAGGGCGTAATATAAAACAGATGCTCGAATTAATCAAAGCTGCATTCGTTCGTTGAAATATTTGCATTTCATACGAGTTATTCAAATCATAAGAACACGACGCCAAAAATGACTAGCTAAAATCAAATCTACCTCTTCTGCAGAATGCTTCTTTGCCATCTCTTCTGAAGATTCAGGTATTTGTAAAGCAGGAGATGAAGACGATTCTTGAAGACTGACCAGTAGATGACCAGAGCTAAGAACGTATATTTTACAACAAAATTTGAGCTCGACAAGAAAGTACAAATAACTGTAATGTGGAAAGAAATAAGGTTACAACAAAGTTGATAATTTCGGTGATGAAAGCATACTCTAACGATAATCGCGGATTTGATGATGTTGAAGAACTAAGTGGCTGTCGCATGATCTATAAGAGTTCACCTTTAGAAATTTTTCATTTTGAGCTAAAAATTACACTAACCATGTTTTGAATCGTTTCAAAAATAATTCCTACCTCGGATTTCTAGGAATATAGGCCCATTTTTTAAGGAAAAAAAAGAACGCGCAAAGGAATCAACGGCGGTGTTTTTGCACCGTGTGTGGTCGTTTCACAACGTCGTTGTTGATTGAGCTATTTGATCATCGGCTTAGGTTTCTATGCTATTAGACTGCAGCTTTATCATTACAGGCATCATTGCGTCTTATTGGTTGAGTGGAAGTTCTCAATACTTTGAAATCAGAATTTCATGAATATAATGAAAAAACCATCACATTGCGGTTTATAAGCAATTGAATCAACAGTTTTCCAAAAACTTCACCGCTTTTTTCCCATATTAAGTATTCCACTGAAGGGCAAATTTCTACAGCCTAACGCATTTGAAAACCTAAATCGCCTTTTTTTCACACAAATACTAACGAAGAAACAAGTAGAAATCATCGGCAGAGAACGCAGAGAATACGGTCATCAATTAAATAGCAGACTTTTCTTAAGAAAAACCACTTCACGAAAAATTATGACAAATCTGGTATTGGATTCAACTGTTGAAGGATTCCAATCAAATGCTATAATATTTTGCTTCGTCCTATTGCTTTCACCGATCGCTATACTTTCAAGCAAACATCAAGTGATTCATAGGGGAATACGAGTGTGCAATTCTTCGCAAACGTCTCAGTGTGATTCACACTATCCCCCGTTTTTTCCTTCTTTTCTTCGACCGTCTTATAATTTATTTGTAACAGCATCAAGAAATAAAACCTACATATTTGCTATTTTGTACACAGCTTGACGAAGTGCTTTCAATTTCGACATTGTCCAAATCGAAGACGTCGTGACAAGTGCCGCCAGTACATTCCGTTCGGGATGCTAATGAGATGCTGGATTGAACACCATTATCGGCAAATGAACTGCCGCTAGTGATTTCATTCTCTAAGAATTCTACACACGCAAAACGCTCCTTAAATCGTCTACGTGGATGATCAGCAATGCTCGACGATGATGAAAAGATGTCCTTTGGAAACACCTGCAAAAAGAAAACGATAGACCTGAAATAAATGGATTAAAGGTTGAGGCGCACTCGGTGTTGATCACTCCCTAAGGGATGCGCCGTGCGCTTGATTCCACTCGTAGCATCGTAGAAAAGACTGAAAGCATACACGATCTGTAAAGTGATCTGCAGGTGCCTAGCGATGGATGGTGCCAGTGTTTTTAACCTCCCAGATGAGTCTCCTACCACCTTGCCAACCACGACGAGATGAAAAAATAAGTGAACCCAGGGTGACAGATCAAACAAGTTAACGAATCATTGTGTACTGCAGTGCACCTCTAATCACTACGGTTTTGGATCTCGAATAGGTGAATTAGTATAGACCACAAATGAACTATTGATAAACTCTCCGTCCTGAAAATTGGTAGCTAGACTTCTTTTTGTAAGCGTTTTTGGGTTTCAATACTAAAAAACTATCTTTTGACTCATTTGCCTTCTTTTGTAATCACCATGAAAAGTCTAAAAAGTAGGATCTTCTCAAAGTATATGCGAACACTACAACAACTATCGACGATAACACTCAGAGAAGAATTCTGTGCATGAAAGTGAAGGAAAACAATATTGTTTGCTTTCAATTTTGTCTCAGACTACGCTCTTCGGTTAGATCTTCGATTTCGTTTAGAAAGTATAATCAAATGAAACCGGAGTTATGTGTTGCGAGTCCAGAGCAGTGTTGATATCACTTTCTCTTGCATTACTATTTTAACAGCTCAGTGATTAATTGCTTTAAGCTTCTTGTTGCACATAATAATTCGGTGAATTCTCCTCTCTAAATTCGAAACACTCATTTGAGATGAACACTCTGATCGAGTCCTGTTAGAAAGTCCACTGGTACGCTAATAAGAAAAGTCTCTCAATAATCGGAGAGTTTCTGCTTTGATTTTTAAATAATTCACTTATTATTGCTTGATAGTTAATTCGCTTTTGCGCTCTAGTTCTAGGTCGCCCATACCACAGCAGAAGGAGGTACCCTGCCATACACCCATTACCATTGGTTCGATCCCGCACCCCAAGCGAGCCCAGGCCTCACGCACTTCTGAGGTCAGAAAATTGGTACCAAACTTGTCCGGCAGGGCAAGGAACATGCGTACATTATTAGGGCCTCAAAAGTGATTTCATAGGCCAAATAAAAATTCTATTACCACGATATTAAGGATTGAGTCGAATATATGAAGCATCCGTAAGGAAATAGAACAACACTGAGTACTTTAAGCTATACTTTTTATACCGAAAAATATAAACAAATAAGAATTCTGATACACACGAAATCCACTAACTACCTTCTCAATTGGTGTCCCTGCGATAGAACCTTCTGTGGAAAAAACACCGAGATCGAGACATGAGTTGTCAGTAGAGAAAGGTTTCAGTCGCAATCTATCCCCAGAATCGCTACGCTGATAACTGTGGACTGGGATTGGTGAGTAGGAACGATTACGATCTTCCGTAAAAAGCAGAGATTCCTAGAAATCCAATCACACTAATATTATAGACGACTGAAGAAATTTTCATGCATTTTCTGTCATATTTGCAAAAAAAAAAAGACGGATTTGCTTTTTACGAAGGAATAAAAAATGCAAATTCTGGAAACGAGGTCATATTTCAGTTAAGCCCATAGCTTCGAGGAAATATAATACATTGTTTTCTTCTCTCTCACGAAAAATTCTGTGCTGGTGGTCCTGCACAACTGGCAAAAAAATAAACCAATGTGGTGTCTCATCAGAAACATATAAGCTAAATGAAATTGACATAACATGATGTAGAGATGAATACCATTAGGAATTTAATAGTCACTGGATCTTTGAAAATTTCAGAATTCTGCTTCCAAATCACTTGAAATCTCTTAGCAAAGGCATTAAATTTTCACATTAAACAGTACTTAGTAGAAGATTCTGCATAATTTCGTAAACAATTCAAAATCTCTTCAGAACGTGAAATAACCCTGCTCATAGATATAAACTAAGACTCCACAGATATAAGAACAGAAACGTGACTATTATTCGATTTCATCCTACCTCCTTCACTTCCAGTTGTTGTTGACAGTGATTAGGAGATGATGGCGTCATTTCCGAGCATGGTGCTTCATATGAGGTATCGGTAACCATATCTTCACTTATTATATCTACTAAAGCATCAACTTTTTCCAATTCCACCTTGCCACATATAAACTTCGGAGTAGCGTTGGTGGTGGTATCATCCGCCTCCAGATGTTCAGAAGTTCTCCCACTACTCCCACTGAATAGTTTCCTCTTCGGAATTTCATGTGGAGACCGTGATGACTGCTTTGTGAACGATCCACTACTTTCATTCTCAATTGAAGTAATGATTTCGTCAATTATGTCGTGACCGATGCTGATAAATTCAGCAAACCCCGTTTCCTTATCGCTTTCATCGTCACATTTTCTGCTTTCGCTCATATTAACATGATCCTGTAAAGAAGATGATTTAGGAAAAAATGAAATCAGATTACAAAAATATTCAACACACCATCAACGCAAAAAATACACCATCATCATCTCATAATAATTCTTTACCACCTTCTTAAATCTACTTTCTAGATTAATTTCAGCATTTCTAGGAAAATTTATCACTCGAATGACTTGTCCTCAGAAAAACTGTTTTCAATCAAACTGAAGTTCAAGAAGAAATTCAAAGCTAGATCACTGAAATTCGACAACTAAGTCCTCCAAGAAATGACTTTCCATAATCCCAACTGCCAATATTAGTTTACCCAAAATTGAGAGGGTATCTTAGAACCCCTTCTGTCCAAAAACTTTGGAAAATCAATATGCGCTGGAAGTTCTTGATACAATAAAAAAAAAACAAAACTATATAATCGAAAATGTCATCATTAGATATCAGATAGATATAGCTTAATTTTAAAAATTACATCCTACAAATGCGAATGCCACTAAGAAACGAACTAACACAGTTCAAGGGACCTAACAAAGTGACAACTACCAGTTCTGAAATATGTTCGCCCTATTAGAAACAATTTTTCATCATAACCGTTGTTAAAATATTTGCTAAAAGTTGTAACATAAACAAAGCGTGCTACCATATATTTCGTTGCATCATCACATAACGCATAAAAGAATGCTAGAATAATGTCTACTTTTTATTTATTATCTAGCACTGTTTTGTCACGGCAGAGTATAATGTGAAATACAACCACTAAGATGCTAAGATAAAACTATGAGGCTATTACAAAACTTTGACCCCAAGGCAAATTCGAACCCACGATTGCTTTATCCGGAGGCTCACGTATTACCCAGTGCACCACTGAGGCCCTAGTCTTGCCTTTTTCTCAGCCACTTTTTTACTTCACCTGTCACCTGTAGTCCCGTTGATCGTCGAGTGACTCGAGCGGGCGCCAGTAAATCCTCCATTTTTCCCTATCGCGGGCAAGAGTAGCCCAATGGGTTCTCCTCGCTTTAGGGACTCGTCGAGCATCATATCTTTCTTCTAGGCTTTTCGTGAAGAACTCTGACCATCGGGTCGGTGGTCTTCCTGCAGTACGTTTGACATCCCGAGGAATCCAGGGGGGAAAAACTTTTTTACTTAGTGGGAGGAATGCTAGAACAGTTAAAACTTATTAGTTACAAAACTTTTCCTATGAAAACAACCTTAGCTCAATGATATCCTCATTAACATATGCTAATGATGAGGAACAGTTAAACTAACAGCTTTTCGAAAATCCGGATAAACGAATGGACACGAATAAATAAATAAATGAATAACGATGACAAGCCAAATAGATAAGCAATGAATAAAAGTAAAAACTAGCAAACTATGTTACATACTGGTGACATCGGTTGCAACATAATTTTCAATGTGCTTTAAAAAAAACTGATACTCATCATATTCCTACAACATGAGTCTTTTCAAAAGTGCTTTGCTTGTGAACACCAGCTTTCCAGCAGTTTCTGATGTTTTCTTATGATACAGTTAACAAATTACCACTAGCAGTTAATTCATCAAGGGCAACGGCGGCTCCGTTGTAGTGGTGCCATTGAACACGCACATGATCATGTGGAATCCTGCCTCAGGCAGACCAAGCCCACATCCCTGCAGACTTGGGAATTTGCAACGGACTCCTCTGGAATCAGCTTTCTCTTCTCTTAGTACTGCTTGTGATAAAGGCACGGGAAGAGCCTTGCATGGCTATACCGGAATTCTAGAGAGAACAAACTCCATCAGCATTCAACGGCTTTCATAAAGAAGATCAAAATCCTCGAGCAACAACCCAACTCATCTCTCAATATAAAGGCTGTCGCCGATAACTGAGCATGGAAAACACTAGGATGTTTTCTGAAGTGCAAGGATCCGCACAATGTGTGCTGTTAAGTCGTGTGAAAAAAAATTCGCCTGATCAACATTGGTCGCTTACCATCGTCGCTACCGTTATCGCCAATACCATAACGTGTGGATAACCATTAAAAGCTGGATCATATTCAGTGTCACAAGCGATCAGTCTCTCAGAAGCTTAAACTGATCAAAGCTAACTCCACTTAATGAGAAATTCACTGCCTTGTAGAGGTGAGGTTACACTTAGATCACCAGATAATGATTGACATAGGGTAACCAGAGCAGCAAGTTGAAAGGAGGCGTGTAGAGCCAGTGTATACCGGTGCTTTACACATATGGTCTTTGATTCCATCTGACGCCTCGGGGCAACCATGTTTCAATTACTCCGCGAACTGCAAACTAGTACAAGACTTGTGTGATAATATAAACAAACCACTTAAGCCTTCGTAAAGTCGTATAAGTAAGACGTGCATTCAGTCTTCTCAAGAATGCTTAATGAAGTAGAATTCATGGGGTATCTCAAATCGTAACACTTCAACCTCTTACTCAGTAGGCAAAGGCCCAAGACCGCGTTGCTACTGGCCAGGAACAGTGAAGAAGAGCTTCATAGCAAAAGTGTGTTGCTCGTCGTGGCCGTTACGAAAGGAGAATCCCACGAAGCAGTCATGCTACGCGAAAACGAAAAATGGAATTTACTGTCGGTGAAGATAACACGGAAATAGGTCAGGATTCCTAAAATATGTTACGAATTTCATGATGTTCAATAAAATAAAGATCGGAGTACAATGATTAGTTCCTGCATGAATGAAACTACTTTCTGGCTCATCATATTTTTATAGTACAAGGCGTGGCCATGTTTTGCTGGAGATGTGAGAAACTGTGAGAAAAATACATGAAAAAAGAGAAGGAATGTATGGACAACGATTGGATAAGTTTTCCGTTATCAAAATCGCTAAATGAACGGCTTGTAAAATTAGAACTAGACGGACAAAAACGAGAAAGAACGTTTCATTTGGTCAACTCAACCAATGAAAAGAGGTTTCTAGAAAAACCTACAACCGTTAGAGGAAAGCGATTCTAATGATAGTAGTAATCCACAAAGAGTAACAGTAGCACGAAAGCAAAGCGAATCTCAATGAATTCACCTCATAAGGTGAGGAAGCAGATTTTGATTCCGAAAACAATACATATTCTTTAATCTAATTTAAAATTTAAAATATTGATAGGGATTTAACAAAATCATCACTATAGTAGATAAGTTAAAGCTCAGAGGATACGGAATCACAAATATGCATTAACAGATGACGGCATCTGAAAATTTGCAATTCACAAAGCAAAAAATACGGAATTTAAGGAGCAGGAACTTAAGATTGTCTCGAATTTTTACGCAAGAGACCATCGATTGATGTTCAATGCGGTGAGAAAGTCGAAAGAAAATAAAGCGAATGAATGTCGATCGGAAGAAAAACGCACCCCGATTTCATGTGAAACAAACAGAAAGGATCAAACATTGTCGCAAACATTGTGAATGATTACGACCTTGTGAGCGAGAATTCCAATGGAAAATCGGATTTGTTATCAATGCGTATTGATCAACGACGATCATCAAGGTGGGTGGCCGGCCAAGACGACTTGCTGAGCGACCAAGTCGCGCCTATCGTACACAATCTCACCACACAGCCCGACCGCGCATGACCTTCGGACAGGATAGGTGGGAGCGGGTCTGGCTTGCCGTGGGATGGTGATAGGTGGTAGTAGTAGTGGTAGATAGTGACAGTGTTAGTTACTTGTCGAGTGGTAGTTAGTCATTGATGGCAACGTGACAACTATCAATACCAATCAACTACTTGTATGACACTTGCGAATGTTCTTGTCGTATGCACGCAGTAACTTCAGCGAAACAGCGAAATCGACGACACTTACTTCAGCGCAATTACGTCAAACGTGCAATGTCACTATAGTCCTTATACTCTTTAGGTTCACGAGTAGGAGATTTGCTGTAAGTAAGCCTTCCATAAACAGGTCTCTATTAGGTGAAAGATATGGAACTATATTAGGAAGCTAGGTGGTGCACCTCCGTACTAAAGATAGGTAATTAAACCAAAAGCGACCCTGCACTTGAGATGCAAATGAATTCGTAGATAAACAATCAGTATTTGTTATATGCGAATGACGTACACCTTTCCCTAAACGGGTGATCACATTTACACATGTGCGTTGGCGTACTTACGTTCACGCCACGCAGATTTTCTATCTGATTCGGCAGTAATCTTAGACTGAAATTGTTAAGGGGAACGATTCGCAGTCATGCTCACTGCAAAACAGCCTAACGGTCTAAAATTTTAATGAGGCACTTACGGCAGATCTTAATAAGTTATAGTCACAATTTTAACATATTACTTACTGCTTATTCTCCTATTCTTTTTAACGGGAGGATATATATATA
>MQTX01000305.1:193572-206009 GCA_009735665.1 Angiostrongylus cantonensis
GAAAAAATCTCGATCCCTTTTCTTTTAGCACATTCGTTTCCCACCGCAGACATCTGCGGTCCGGAGTTTTGCAAATATCTCAGCGTCATTGAAGTTATATATTGCAATATATACCCTGCGACTAAAAAGAAAAGGCAGCAAATAATAAGTTAAAATTGTGATTATAATTACAGCCTCAGCTAAACTGGGTTCATTGCCGATTTAGGCACACCAAATCAATCCCGCTAGCGGGTGATTGCTGATGGCAAAAGATCAATAGAACTAGCTGAGAGACAGGCAAAACGAAGGACCCGCATGGTGTGGTGGTGAAGGCGTTACATCCCCCGGAAAGGACAAAAGCGCATTCATTCTACAGCGTAGACACCTCCGGTCCGGAGTTTTGCAAATATCTCAGCATCAATGAAATCACATTTTAGCTCATTAAACTTTATTACGTTAAATATAAACCAATCGAAAGTAGAGATATTTACCGACATGGAGCTCAAGAAACGTCCGTCATTCCGCTTTCCTCCTTCAACGATTCCATATCCAGGACGTGATTATGAACTCCTGTGCATCGTTGCTGCTCACGGCTTTCGCTCTCATATGAAAAATGATGAAGTTCAGTAGTTCAACAGAAGAAAAAAAAAACAAGAACAGTCAAACCTCATACCCAATGCTTTCCATGAACCTACTTCTAAACACCTTCAAAAATGATGGAATAATTCATAAAGAATGTATGCACCCGTATGAACATGTGGTTTAACTGCATCTGTAAGTTTACCATGTTACAAACTCCCCAACTACTCTAGTTATGGAGAAACCCGGTTTCCATCGAAAAACCAGCTTTTGCCGTCATTCTAAGTAAATTTATTACCTGATGAATTATCCCACAAACACAAATCTGACATCCTGATTGCACCATTGTCAAACCTGATTTAAGTGTTTACTTACCAAGTTGGTAACCGAACATCACTCTTATTACCCACAACCAGAATTTGAAGAGAATAAAAATTCATTATGAAAGAACCCAAATTCACCAACCAACGAAAGATTACAATTCGCATACGAAATAGCCGTAATTTCACTGAAGTCACAACAACGTTAAGCCATCCGATATGGGTTGGCCATTACGAAAATCACCACTTAAAAGGAAAGAAACAAACAAAATAATACACGAATACATATTTCAAAAACCAAATCAGCACAAGTAGTAAGTCACACACTTACAGAATACACCCATTTCGAAAACAAATCCGATTTCATACATACAAAAAGAAACAACGCGACCTTGTCTACCGAGCCTATAGTCAGTGGAATTTGCAAGCCGATGATACCCGAGCTTCACTGATAGGATAACTGGGAACAGAATACATTCCAAATCCGATACTTATACATAAATACGGTAGTGCTCAGCTATTTACAACCACCATTCAGTAACATAAAATACTCCATAATTTTGCTTGACTAAAAACAACTGCTCACAAAAACCATAGAAAGAACTATAATGTAAACAAAAAAAACCGACAACATTTATCATACTAAATCGATTTCAATAAAGATTTAACGAAGAACAAAAGAATGGCACTTCACCCTCTGTGAAACGCATATTTTCAAACGAATCACATTTAGGGCGAATAAGGAAAAAGATATCTCAAATCGAATTTCTGATTACTACAATAATGCATTTCGGTCTAGGAGCAAAGTTAGAGAAGCTAACAGTTACTGTCGGCATAAATAAGAGTGGTCGTAAAGTCGTAAGCGTTACAATAGCTATGCAACACTATCGACACAGATACCTGCACTGATCTAGACGTTTTTTTCTTTTTCTTTTTTTTTATCAAAATCTCATGACAAACATTAGACGCACTTCACCACATCAGTGTTCTTACCGGAAATTGCCATAGATTTTCCAATCAGAAATGAAAAAGGGAATTTGGAAAAGCAGGTAACAGCCCAATATCACCATCGGCATATAAAAGACAGATATTAAGCAGACACGACAGATTAGCAAATATTACACTTCCTTTCAGAAATGAGATGACGACTACGGAATACAAGTAATTCTTGAGTACATTACGTAACAGAAGAAAAAAAAAAGCTACTCAATAATGACAATTGTCCTTGCGATGATGTCGTAGATAGCGCGGTTGTAATTGAAAGCGAACGCAACGGTGCTAAATGGCACCAAAGAATTGATGAGGATGTTTTTCAACATCGATCTCATTATAGCTCTGAAAACCACCATAGCTCATTCGAATCATCATTAAAAGAAATAGAAGCAAAATTATAGAAAACAAAAAGGTTCAACCCGAAGAAAAAAATTCAAATGCCGATCTTTAAGTGGCTATTCACCCAAACACACTACGGTCATCTGAGCATTACAAAAATTATTTTGCTTCAGAGCTCAAGGAAACTGTTCGTTACAAATATTAAAACGTAAAGATAATGCAGGTGTCTACTGCCGTTTCCAGGGCTAACCCACTCACCGCCACACAATGCGGGTCCTCCGTTTCGCCTGTCTCTCAGGTAGTTTTCTATCGAACAGTACTACCAGCAATCATCTATCACATTGTAATTTCGACTACAGTCTCAACTTAACTGAATTCATTGCCGAATCGGGCTGCCCGCATCAATCCTGTTTAAGGGGGCGACTGCTGCTGGTAGTGATCAATAGAAAACTAACTAGCTGAGAGACAGGCAACATGAAGGACCCTTATGGTGTGGTGGGGAACTCGCTAGTCCCTGGAAAAGGCAACAGCGCGTTCGTTCCCCACCACAGACATCTGCACTTCGGAGTTTTGCAAATATCTCAGGATCACTGTGGTTTGTATCATATATAATACCCTGCCGTGAAGAATTGTAATAGGCGGTAAATAAAAAGCTAACGTCGTAAAGATAATATTACAGGAAAGCGTAAAGAGTAGTTACGATCCCGTTCACTGTATATATGGCCCAACAACATAGGCGCTGGTTCGATGCCGCACTGGGCCAATCATGCCTCCCATCCTTCCAAAGTCGGAAAATTGTAGTCTGGGATAAGCTGTTTCCCTTCAATCCAAGCGGGAAGGCCGCAGCACAGCTATCTTAGAATTCCAGTGGGCATCGAATCGCGCAGCTTTGTGCCAACGACGAAAAAATCCTCAAGCAGCACCTGAAGCTACGGACAAAAGTGCTAGTAGATCATGGTGGATGGTGCGCACATCAAGGAAACGAAATGATTGCAAGGAGTGCTTGGAACAACACGGTGTGTACGGATACATGTGATGACAAGTTAAGTAGTAAATAAGTAAAAAAAGGTAATGCTGAAAAAAGCAGGACCAAAGGCTGATCATGTACATTTATCTGCAGAGCCGGCCATTTAATCCCGAACTTACATCAATATGAATGGCAAAAAAAGATTTAAAAATAAAATTGCGAAATACTTCCTCGCTAGAATAGTATTTTCTGCTTAGGTAAGATTTCCTTCCCTGGAGCCTCAATTAAGCCGTACTAGGCCTTTCCCAGGAAGTTACATGTACATGTAGACACTGATCTCTCTGGATGGGAAACAGGTTTGCTGTCTTGGACCTCGGTTCCCTCTGGAATTAAAGCGACTACTGATTTAAGATTACCATTAAATTAAATTTTTGAAAAACACTGGAAATTTTGAACTGCTGAGCTGGATCACCGCTCCTTGTGAAGAACTCCTGCTGTGAACCGCATTTTGACACCCTGGAAGGCCGTTTGGCCACAGTGAGGTGGTAAACAATAGAAAGCCGTAAAGTATAATCATGTCATTTCGAATATTTGAATACATCACTGTCGGCGTAAATAGCCAAAACGCTCTTGTGCATCATCTACATGAATTTTCGAAACATAACAAAGCAAATTAATATTTATCGTGATGAATATAGAAAAAAGAAACTAACGCCTTGAATGGAACCACAACCGATCCACTAACACGAACAACACTCGGAGCTGCGCCAGCGACATGAGATACGCTTTCACAATCGATGACTCGAACACCCATAAAATATTTCCCAGGTGTTTGTCCGCAAAATCGAGGAAAGAACGATTGAGACAAGCACAGTGCCTTTAAAAAGATTTTAAAAATAATGGATACTGAACAGAAAATTGGCTCAGAGACAGGCTAAAGGAAGGACCAGCATGGTCTGGTGGCGTACGCGTAAGCCCTGGGAAAGGGTAATAGCACGTTCGTTCCCCGCCGCAGACACCTGCGGTCCAGAGTTTTGCAGGCATCTCAGCATCGTTGTGGTTGTATCGCACGTAATACCCTGCCGTGAAAAATTGTAATAAGCAGTAAATAAAAAGCTAAAAATGAGCACTCTTTTCAATTTGCGAGTCCTATTTCAAAGAATTCTCAAAAAATTAAAGAAGACCGAATAATCACCCTCATGGAAGGATCACGTGCTGGTTAATCGCAAGGCAACTTGACATGTCCCCAGGTTGAAGGTAGGGGGTTAATTGGAGCTAAAAGCGACCCCACGCTTCTCTGAGACGCATGTGGATCCGGGGGACGGAATACCTGTTCCTGCTGCGCCGATCTGCCACATACCTTCCGTATTTACGAGGACGTATTCATACATGTGTGCCTGCAAATTGGGCCAAAACCCTACAATCAAGTCACAGAGAAGTATATGAGAGCTTGTCAGGAGTCGCTACCAACAAATAAGCTCCTTGGCTGCTTTAGGAGACTAGTAAGCTACCCGTGGCTATCCCCAGTTCCCACGCTCAGAGCTCAGCAAACTATAATTGGGCATCAAAGCCCAAACACAGTAAAATAAACTAGCTTCATTCCCCTGACCCCAAAACAGTTCCAGATATTGCAGCGTTGGGTAGGACGAGTATAGAAATTATGCTAAAATCTCAGAACCATTTTAAGCCATCTAAATGGCAAAGAACTAAGGTGGTGATCTCTACCTACAACCACGCACACTTGCGTCTTAATCCTCGACAGAAGACATAACTAGAAAGGCAAAGGGGATACGGTACGATGTCATCGAACTCGTTGAAATTAAAAACGCTGTTTAGCCATTGGAGAAGAACAGTTCCCCGAAACATGTGATAACAGAGTCGACATTAACGACATTTTCGTTAGCTAAAGTTTGGCCATGAATCGATTCATTCGAAGAACTAGCAACCAGAATCGGTTGCTTACAATTGAAGTTATGTGGATCAATATCGACCTTGATAATCTTCATCGACAACAGACATCAAGTTATGCAGAACACGAAATCGAAGCGTTGTAAATGGACTTGCAGAAGTTCTACAGAGAAAGCCGTACATTATTCAAAGTCATTATTGGAAATTTCAAACGTTTGTTGTACCCAGAAGAACGTCACATTGGGACCCACGAATTAAAAAAGAACCAGCAAAGCAAGTAGGCGCCCAAGTTTACCATAACAACCAACTCCATGCATGGTAACTTAAAATTCTAGAAGCATCACTCTCAATGTTAAACGTGAGAGTGCCAATGTATGGTACCACACGGAAGTTTTATGTAACCGTCGTGCAAGATTTCATTTCTAGTGAAACGGAGAAAAAGCCACATTATTCGAAAATTGAAGTCCCTAAACCAGCATAAACTGGGATTTATTCAGATCACTTGTGGTTTCTAGAAAGATATCGTTATTGATAACGTCAAGGAGAAATACGACCAGCTTATGCAAAACCTTCACTTTAGCCCTATGAAAGCAGAGAATTAGAAAGCCACCAGGAGACATCTGCTCCAGAAACACTCGAGCTGATATGCCACGGTGGCAATTGTAAGAGCCACAGAGAACCACCAACTCACTTCCAAACTTGGAAAACACTGCAGAAAGACTAGTAAGGAAGATTTTAAAGACAGAAGAGCGCACTTACAGTCGAAGCTGCAAAGGTTGGGAACAGCATTTGCAAAGCCCACTAAAACTTCGCCAATTACAAGAACAAGGTGATTGCAATCCGATGCCCAAATGGAATAGTTATAGCTTCCGCTAGATGAAAGATATGGCGCTGAATGAGACCCAAGAGCGAGCAGAACCCATCGAGTTACTCTATCACGAGACATGCAGAGATGGAAAGCTCACTGGGGCCCGCTCGAATCACTCGACGATCAAAAGGACAACAGGCTGTACAGAAATGTGATGAACAAAATTCTAAATCTGCGATCAACCATAGCGAAAGTGATTGACAAAGTTGCAATGAATGGGTGAAAAGTATGCCACTCAACTGTGTGAATATAGGACGACCTATAATTCTATTCAACACACGTACTTTGACTTTTTATCTGCCCTAATATATTGGGGAAGAGTGTTATTGCCACAGAGAATACACCATAGGTGACGGAGCAACTTTTGCTAAAGTCGTATTTCAAATAACATGAAAAGAGTTTTGAATAATGAATGGATAGCGAAACATAAAAATAGCCAGTAGGATAATCCATATAAAGTATTAAGACAATAATGAGTCTACCTCCATCAAGCTACACGTTAGTTTACCAAGCAATTCCAATGGGAACAACTCCTGTGTGACATCCACAAGCATTTGAAGATCAGCCTCATTACCAAGGAGCTTGTCAAAACGGTTAAGATCTCTAAACGACGTGATAGTGTATGGGCCAAACTAGATATTAAAACATTGTAGAACAACAACCTACTGAAAAAGTAACTCAATCGCTTACACAAATTCCATCTCAACAAGGCAATAGATGAGTATAAGCTTGACGAAAAACGCGAAAACAAAATCGATAACTTCGGCCATAAATCGACGCATATATGATGCTACCCTTAAATGCCTTTAATAGTGAACATCGTTGACTCAAAAAAAATGGTAGAAATTCATCAACAATCGTTAGAAAAGATAGAAAGTAGCGGTAGATTCTAGAGGCATAAAAGAGATTCAATTGAAATACCTATGAGTTAACTAACCATATGTTCTATATCTCATCCAACTTAACTGATGAAGAAATGTACTATAACTTGTTAAACCGAAAGAGAGGTTGCTTACACAAATTGCGCAGTCAGATGATCCGTACCATTCGGATTGCGAACGATGGATACCTCTCGAGCGCTTGGTGGCACATGGAATGTAGGTGGGCTTTCACGCTGTGTCTGATCAGTAGCTACATTGTTAGCACCAGCAGCATCGACACTCTGAACTGTTGAAAGGGTTTCACTTTGACACAGAGGTTACAGAAAAAGGAATTTAGAGCTAACGTTGTACTCATTTATGATGCACTTTAAATTGTTACATCTACTATTACACGCAAATGCGACACTTCTAACCTCAGAAGCTTCGTTATCAATCGGTTGCCCATTATCACTGACATTTGCTGCCGTCAAAAGTAGAAGCATAAATGCTTTAATATACCGGAGAAATTAGTGTATGTTGTAACGATGTCATCAACCGTGCTTACTTGGATATCTGGATCACCTGTCCTCACAAGTTGTGTGCCCCCAGCACAATTTTCACTTTTTCGCATTTTTGCTGGTCTAGCCATGGTGTCCTATTTCCCAGGAGCCCGTGCGGACCTGAAGTCAGCCTAGCCAAGGTCTGCCACTGGTCGTCAACACTACAGTCCATCGTCGCCCTTGTAGGTCAGAGGGAAATTTGCCACCATGTGACTAGTTTGGTACCAGGATGGTGTCGAAACCTGGTACTGGTTTACTTTTAGTTGGGGCTTCCTGAGGGAAACACCAGACTCCTCAGCTTGGGAGGCCCTGCTGGGAGACGAATCACCTCGCTGTACATCGCAGCCCGACACCCAAGAACACCTCGCAGCCACGATGAGGCGGTAAACCGTTGAGAGGGTCATCAACAATAATTGTTGCAAAAGCGCAACAAAAAAAATTTGAAAAAAAGACTCCTACATTCGAAAGTTAAAAAGAGCGAGGAGAATTGTAAGCGATAACTTTGTCGTGGATTTAGGTCGACTGCTACTTTCCTAAGACATTGTAGACAGCATTTTCGAGAATTTAAGAACCGCATGGTCGGCTCAGTATTGAACTCAAGCAGGATCGGTTATGCACGAGAAAATACGCCTTTCATTCAGTTACAGTACTTTTAGCACAATTGCTTACAATGACAGAAGAAGATAGAAGAAAATATCAAAAACGACGAAAACACAAACTTTTCCACATGCCTCCCAACTTTATCAGGAATCATAAACAGGAGAAATGCAGTAAACCCTTTTGGTCTACAAAACGTATCAGTGGAATAAAGCTTCAATAACCACACTTACAGGTTCATGACGTCTGCGCAGAAAAGTATCGGTGGAGGTAGGTTGCGGCAAACCTTGATTCTGATAGGCCGCTAACGCCATGTTATACTGATAAGCTTGCCAACAGTGAACGTCAAGCATCTAAACACCATAATGGAAAAATAGCACAATCTGAATTCGAGCTGGGGTTTATTTTAAGGGACTATCATAATTCACTCACCCATTTTCGGAGGTCCTCACAGTAATCTGCAACCCTTGAAGAAGCATTTTGTTGGCCTTCAAGACCAGCGGGTTGTTCCGTTTTCTGGTTATCAGACATAGCCAGTAACTAAAATTCTATATATGCATATATGTACTACATGGATACATTTGTATATACACGTACATATTGGGTGCATGGATTAACAGCTTCATTACTAGCTAGTAAAAGCACGAAATGTGACGATTAATAGGTAAACACAGTAAATTGCAATAAGAAACACTTCGACAATATGGGAAGTAAGGAAGAGGAATGTGAAAAGGCGCGAAAAAACCCATGCAACCCAAACCATATTTGGCATGACAGATGCAATTCTGTAAATGTGACAAAAACCATAGAACAACATAAAGTAGCTAAGAAGATTCTTGAGAACACGATATAAGCGTAATGAGAGGGTTGATTAGTATGATGTGCGCCACAAGGTATGCTGCAGTTTTGATTTGTTCAGAAGGAAATTGACTTTGAGCACAATTCTGGTCAGTAATTGGCTTCTCTCTATTGTGACATTGGCCAGATGAGACTTCTAGGACAACACGTAGTTATTATCCTTAGAGATTCACTGTTATAGTGAAGATTCGTAGGATAGAACTGTAATGTAGACTTGCTGATACAGACTTGAGTAACTGTCAGGTGAACTGGGGACGTAGAGAATGTTGAGTGCCCAACTATTCGAACTAATCGTTCGATCTAAGTGCGATACGGTGCTAGACTGGTAACTGCATGTTGTTGCTAGTCAGGGACACGGGTATTTATGTGATGCGTCATGTCTTAACAACAAGTAGTTTGGGCTAAGCTTTTTAAATTTTTGTATGATTCGTCTTCACATCTACTGCGCGGATCTCAGCACTTCTCATATTCGATTCGTTTCCTCACATCCGCCATCCACGAAGATCTTGCAACTTTTACTTGTGGCTTCGGTTACTGCTTGCGAATCTTCATTTCATCTCAAATATAGTGTAATTCTGGCTGAGTCGGTTCCTCCTGGAATCCTATAGCCGAGCTAAAGGGTTTCCTATTGAATTGCATTCTTTCCTGGACAAGTGCAGTACCAATTTCCCGACCCTGGAGAGGAGTCGTACCAGCGCCGTGCTCGTGAGGTCCAACATCACTACCACTGTGCTATCTGCCCTATTTAGCCTAAGCTAACCAAACTTTTATACGTGTATACAATGTAAAAAGCAAAAGAGCGCGAATATGGCAATGGGATTGATTCCGTTCTTTGCGTGGTCGACTCGTGTTGGGGTGTTAGTTCAATCATGACCCAGACCCTACAAGCCTCTTACCTACCAGAGTTCGGAGAATTGGTAGCATACTTGTCCAGGAAACGATCACTTCTTCCAAATTACATGGGCACGCTGCAACATGGCTGCTTCAAGATTACAAAGAGAATTGGTTCGACCAGCGTTCAACAACATCCGTTTCCTACTTAGCATAATAACCTTTATCTTACTCTCAAAGCAGCCCAAATTCTGACGCGCATGTTAAAGCAAGAAGCACCGTGGAACAGAAAAGGCGGACACGGATTTCGTGCATTCCCAGTCCTCTTCACGACATCCACAATGCTCCTGCAAACTCAAAAATGATGTAATTGCCGTCCGCCGATTCCACTCCCACGTTGTCCCGTTCTAGTTTTGGTAGGTGTTCTAGAGGATGACAGGAAAAAATAATTTTGGCCAGAGAGTATCGTCTTACCCAACCTCTCTTTTGACGCCTATGTTCATTTTATTGCATAAATCTGATATTTTGGTTGTGAAATCTTGTATCGCTCAATAGAAAATTTTATACTGAGTTGTGACGCCCTGGCCGTCTGTGTTCCATTCTTCTTCTATATTGACTGAGTTGAACGGCTTCTTTAGATCGGCCATGGTGAGACAGAGCGGTCTGTTTTAATCCTGTTTAATATTAAATGAGTGAAAAGTGACGACGGACAGCAAGCGGATTGTTGACGAGGAGAGGCGGAAGGTTTTCCATGTGTTCAGATCTAATCCTGTGCCAACCTAGTGTTGCAGTTCTTCACCGACGAATTAGTATATGGCTTTTTGAAACGGATAACCTGTGGAACGGCATATCCCGCCATTTTTATTTCGTATGAAGAAAGGAAGTCTCAAATCTTGAAGTAAACCTGGTAGTAACCACTAGTGATTTTTTCCATTGCCTTTCTGGAGCTATCACTTTGGGTATCGGAGGGAAACTGAATTGATTTCGTAATTAGTGAAGTTTCGGTTGGCAATTGGAATGCTTTTCCCACCTGCTGCGAATTCGACCATAAATGCTGCGCTCGTCTCTTAAAGATCTTGTACGATCTGTATGCATTGCTCTACAAGTTCATGCGACAGTTGGCGGTTTCGTGGAGATTTTGGGACTCCACGTTGACATATCAACTGGAGCATGAAAACGTCTGCTGGCAACTTCAACCTTTTCATCTTTTATAATGTTAACACCAAATTGCTGAGTAAACAGGTCATATTCCTCATTGGTGTCTTCGATTACGGCATCTTACCAAAAGGGAACTAATGGTTTGAAACATTCCTAGTTCATGGTGGTTGTGGGATTTTGTTTTCTGAACCTATCGACTGTTTCTCCATTCCGTGAGAAGTGGAATGTTGCGCGAATGAGGTGGTGGTCTGATTACATTTAGAATTTTTGGATAACAGCGAAAATACTTATTACTTGGATACTTGGACGGCTCGTCCTCATTAGTTGTGCGGGCTCCAGCATATATTCCATTTTCCACATTTTCGGAGTTTTTTTTTGTTTAGCCATTATGTCCTGCTTCCTTGAACTCTCTAGGTCAGCCTGGCCAAAGCCTGCCCGAGGTCGTCGCCACCACAGAATGTCGCCGCTCTTGTGAATCAGAGGGAGATTTGCCATTATGCGAAAAGTTTGATACCATGATGGCGATGGACCCTGGTATTGGTTCACTTCTAGCTGAGCTTTGTGATTGAGATGTCGATCTTCTTCTCAGCTTTGAAGACGCTGGCGGGGCATGATCCCCTCTCCTCTACATCGCAGCCCGACACACAGGAACAAATCCTAGTCATGATGAGGCGGCAAATCATTGAGAGGAACAGCGAAATTAATTAGAAAAGATCCTCATTTTACTATGATGTAGTCTAGTCAATAATCGCACTCTTCACTGAGCTCTTAGACCTAATGTTAATAATGTGGCATTCAGAATTGTGAGTCAGCATGGATGGTTTGGTTTTTCGTAATAAACTCAGAGAGCTCTTTCATTATCCATTCCTTTCTAGTCCGTGGGTGCAAAGTTAGCGTGTTAAACTATCCTTCTGGGAAATATCCTAGCGATTAGATTACCTTGGAAGAAAGTATGATCTTCTCTGTAGTCTATCTATATACATATGGACCAGTTCAACCTCATTTTTGTTTTAGCTTGAAACTGGTGCATGAGCGAAGAAGAACGTCGAGGCCGATTTGGTCCACATCTCCTCGACCATAAGCGTCCGAACCCAGTGGTCAGCTAAATGGGTAGCGTACTCTTGTTTCAGCCAGTCCGATGACGTCAGAACTTCTACTTCCACTCTTTATCATTAGATCTTCAGCGGAGGAGTCAGACGCCTGCACAACACAAGGGACAAAATATTATATTGTTACCCCCAAAACTAGACAGCCTAGAATGGTCGTGGAATTATAACAGCCTCACGGTACTCGTCCTGCTCACACGGGGCTGTCGTGTAAAAGCTCTTTCGGGGTCACGAGAATGAATCCTATGCATTTCATTGTCTTTGGTTAATAACACCCTCTGACAGCTCACCGCTCTCTCCGAGAGTAGACGTGGAGTTCATGTGTTAGAGCTGACTCCTAACCACCTCCAACGTTTGTTGTTACAGTACTTATTTATTCACAGTAGTTAGTAACTGGAAGTATGGTTCTCACAAGAAACATTTTTATGTGAGAAGCGAGAGGATGGGAAAGACACGAGCGCATCTTTGCTGCTTGACTTTCGATACCTTTCGAAGATGTAGCCGTTTTTGAACA
>MQTX01000305.1:221367-270490 GCA_009735665.1 Angiostrongylus cantonensis
TGTTCAAAAACGGCTACATCTTCGAAAGGTATCGAAAGTCAAGCAACAAAGATGTGCTCGTGTCTTTCCCATCCTCTCACTTCTCACATAAAAATGTCTCTTGTGAAAACCATACTTCCAGTTACCACCGTTGTATGCCCATAGAGAGAGCGAAGGAAGAATTTCTGAATTTGGAGCGACCAATGGCCATTTCCAGTGGCTACAAAACTTTGGTTTCTAGCATAGGTGTAGAGGAAAAACCACGTCCCAAAACGATAAGTCTAGTGCAATTAAACTCTTCTTTATTCTACCTTTTATCCCCAACGAAATAATTACATCTGTGAAACGCTGCTTGAAAATGACATGGCTAGAGAAATATGTTGCCGTGATTGAAATACTACCGAACACTTCAGGTCGCCGGCTAGTGGGCAAGTCGTTATCCTCGTACAGGAAGCCGAAACGTCGGAGAATAAAACTCTGAAAGCTTTTATTGGGTAAATTTGAAAAATCTAAAATTGGATCTCGTCGAGGAGTGCCTTACGACCACGCATGATCTGGCCCCATTGCTGAGTTTGGTTTTTTGTCCTAAACCAGATACCTTTCTCAACCATGTAGGACTCTGCGGCTGTTTTCTAACAGTGTCTGAACCACTTACAGCGAAGAAAAGGATCGTTGTTTAGGAAGAGATGTTTGCCGTGCGAGTGAAAAATTATGTGTTAAGTTTTATCTTCTGTGGTTGCGAAAATATTTGACTGAGTAGATTTCTTGCCACCTCGATCTTTCAAGGCTCTGGGTTAGAGTACTTCTGGCGAAAGTCGCCTCTTGGTTACCACATATTAGTAAATCGAAGGTTTTACCTAACTGGTGCGCCGCTGTGGCCTTGCGATTCTTCACAGAATCAGATCATCGCCACCTTCGTGCAAGATATTATTTCAAGCGAACCCTTGAAACCCGGAAAACAGTGGCTACACAGATTCGAGTCATGTGTTAAGCACAAAGAACCATTATGGTGTGGGGTGAACTAGCCTCCGGAAAACTGAATAAGCCTCCAAATTCAAAAAACAAATTCCCAAAACCACCATCAACCTTGATTTATCCACTCTTTTAGTTGGCTGTTGAGAGGATGCCGTTATTGATAACATCGATGAGGGTTGCGATCGGCTCACTCAACATCTTCACATTAGCGCTATGAATGCTGAGAGTGCGAAAGTCACCAAGAGACAACTATTGCCGGAAGCAATCGGACGGACACGTCAGTGTGGAATCGCAAGAGCAACAGACAACCGCCAGCTAACGCCCGAACTTGGAAAACAATGGTTGAAGCTGCAGAGGCTCAGAAAGCATTCGCAAAGTCAACCGTAGCTTTGCCGTTTACAGAACATTTACAGCTTCCAGAAAGCAAATGGAGACAGCACTCATGACCACTACCCTTGTCTCTCCAATAGCCACGTCATCCTTCTCTCGGTTGAAACAATGGTTTATGGATATCTTGATAAAGCCTGTTAGAAAATTAGCCTTCGACGAAATCTCACAGAAACGATGCTTATGAGGAACGGATTGGTTCCGTGTGCTCCATTCGCGTTAAACGGAACGAATGTCTCCGAAAATTCCCACTTACGTCTATCTAGGTCGGGAAATCAACATGGTGAACGACTGAGCTCCAGAGTTGAGCAGGAAAAAACAAGTAGCTTGAGCAGCTTTCATCGAAGATGTAGTGAAGAAAACAAGGAACACCCGACTCCGTGAGCACCTTTTCGACTGAATGGTACTTCCTACCTTAGCGTATGCGTAAGAATCCTGGTAGCTGCGCAAGCAGGATGAAATATCATTCAACGTTATTGAACGCTATTTAGTCGAAAAAACGATAGTACAAGTATCCCTTGTCACCAAGTAAGGGAAGAAATCCGATGCTCCGACCTGCGTCAACGACCAAAAATTAAAGATGCCGTTCTCTACATTACGATTACGATATGCGGTAGGTTGACTACACATTATTACACGATAATGCGTTAGTGCTGTAATAAAATAAAAAAGGATGAAGCGCTCGGCGGTGATCTCTACGGTAAACATCGAAGATAAGGTGTGCAGGACAGGTAATGCGTATGAATGATAACCGATGGACAACAGCCGTTAGTGACTGGATTTCTCGGGATGCTAAACACATTGCTGAAGACCATCGACCCGATGGCCAGAATTCTTCACGAGAAGCATAAAACAAAGGTATGATGTTCAATAAATTCCTAGAACGAACAAAATCCACTCCGGTGCTCTTGCACGCGACAGCAAAAATTGGAATTTTATTGGCGCCCGCTCGAGTCACTAGACGATCACCGGGGCAACTAGTGATACAGGTGATCCAAGGTCATTCCTCATCCTTATATGAACTTCTGCGGCTGGTCTCCAAAATTAACTGGAACACGTACAACGAATGAAACGGTGAGTTTTTGAGAGAACCTTGCTTTACGAATAAATTTCAGATATTGAGTTTCTTCCGCTTGGACAATGAAAACGCTTCGTTCGCTAGGTTACATATTAATTTGCCATTTCCAGACTCATCTACATCGTGTCTACCAGGAACAGTTACCGGTATATGTGAATAAGGAAAGAACTTTCGTAGTTTTGGCCACAGTACTGCTTAATTTGCTGCAAATTTCTTACTGTTATACTCAACTCGTTTCGAACAGATAAGTCTATTGGTTTACTCTTAGCTGGGCTTGCTGATGGAAACGCCAGACTCCTTCTCACCTTGGGAGACCCTGTCTGGGATGAATCCTCCCGCTGTACATCGCACCCAAACGCACAGGAAAACCCCTCATCTGCAACAAAGCGGTAAACTATTTGGACGACAGATATATCACTTCATTCAACCAGTCTGTTTCTAGAAAACTTGCGATGTGACCGATGCGAGAGCAAAACACAGCTTACACCCGAACGCAATTTAAGACGATATCTCGCTGCGCCGATTTGGCACATACTTTCTGTATTTGTTAGGCGTATTCATGCATGCGTGTGTGGGTGCGTTCTCGCTTTATGCGGATTGTATTCAACGAGTCAATTCGGCCAAAAGCCTGCAATCAAATGACAGGAAAGTATACGGGAGGCGGTTAGGAGTCGCCTCCAACAAATAAGCTCCATGTCCAGTCTGGGAGAGCCTGGCAAGCTACCCGTGAGTATAACCAACCCCCACGTGCTGGCAACCGCGAACTAACGTCCGAGCTTGCGAAACAATGCAGACAAGCGATAAAAGAAGATCTTAAAGAGAGAACAGCAGCAGTAATAGTCGAGGCTGCAGAGGCTGGGAAAAGCACTCCCAAAGCCCGCCGAAGCTCCGCCAATTACATGGTGAACGACTTAGCGCCAGAGCTCAGCAGAAGGAAACGTGCGGTTTCGGGGGAAGCTTTGAAGAGCATCGAGAATGTAGTAAAGAGAGCAAAGAATACCCGACTCCATGCCCACCTTCCTTTTTGTCTCAACGGTTCTTTCTGCCCTAACGTATGCGTCAGAAATTTCTTCGCTGCGTAAGCAGTGTGAAAGATCACTCAGCGTTTGCGAACGCGCAGTCGAAAGGACGATGCTAGGAGTGTCTCGTTTCACACAAGTAAGGGATGGGATCCGAAGCTCCGATCTACGTCAACGATCAAAAATCAAAGATGCCGTTCTATACGCCAAACAGTCGAAGATAAGGTGGACCGGACACGTAATGCGTATAAATGATAACCGATGGACAAGGGCTGTTAGTGACTGGATTCCTCGGGATGTCAAACGTACTGCAGGAAGACCGCCGACCCGATGGTCAGAGTTCTTCACGAAAAGCCTAGAAGAAAGATATGATGCTCGACGAGTCCCTAAAGCGAGGAGAGCCCACTGGGCTACTCTTGCACGCGATAGGGAAAAATGGAGGATTTACTGGCGCCCGCTCGAGTCACTCGACGATCAACGGGACTACAGGTGATACAGGTGATCTCGCTACCTCGATGAGGTTACACGACGTTGTTACAAAGTTTCATTATGGCAAGTATTTCGGCAATTTTGCCTTTTTCAGAGCAATGGTGTTTAGAGGAAAGGGTTCAGCTTCAAAGCCGTTTTTTCTCCTGCAAGACTGGTCTTCGTAGCCGTGGCACCGAGACCAATCGGTTGCACTAAAACGTTTTCCAAATGATTTTATGTTTGCGCCTTAAGGGGGACTCTAACCGCGCTAAGGTGAACTCAAATCACCAGGCATTTCTGCACTACATAATACGGTCAGTCGTCGATTGGTAAGCAGTACTTCTACACTCTATCTTGCAGCAGTCGGAATAATATTAGCTTGCACATAGAGAAACAATAACTTCACTGCCACCTTTCACTGAACCTCGCCGTGGATAATTGCCGCACTTTAAGAGATGTTGAGTGACACGACGTCATTGGTGCTGTCTCCCACGCTGCTCGATTTGTCTTGGCGCGACGAATACGAAGTGAAAAACAAAGAATTTCCGTAGATGTTCAACTCGAATCACTATATCTGTGATGAAGCAAAACGGTAGAAATGTTAGCCATTAAGGATTGTAACAACCTTGTGCATACTTAACAATAACGCGAGATATTGAATATGATTTGCCGAGGTTCATAAAATGGTGCTATTACGAATAATTAACATCTTTTCATGGAGATTCTCCGCTTCTATAAACAACTGAAACCAGAATGAAGCCATAGACGAGGTATGTTCATTTTATTCCAATCAGAAGTTCTACTTTTTCATTTTTCTTGGTTTCATTTTGCAGAATCACTAAAACCTCTATTTTGAGACAGCGCAACAATTAAAGTTGAGAGCTTACACTACATATCTGACTATTTAATGCTGATCATTATCAGCTAACAGAAGATCCTAATAGGTGTTCGCATGTAGGTAATGGTGAGCATTTTACAGCTCAACTGTAAAACTATTATTTATTCGCTTTTTCTTCTACCTAAACTCTGTTTCTGTCCGCTTTCTCGCTTGCATTTTCTTCGAGCTCTTGCCATTTTTTGTGAGGCAATCAGATACTTCCGCTGGTGCTTTATCATAAGATCTTCGACCGTTAGTTGAAAATTACAGTCATGACACTAGAGAAGCCAAATGTGGATTTCTATAGAGAAATTAAGCACAAAACCCAATTTTTACCAATAATGGAGTAGTATTTTTTCAGGACAATGCGTGTAGATGGCTAGATGTGTCGCGAAATACGCATGTAGTCAATGACTCTATGCGGCGTCACAAGATAAATAAAGCCCTCACTCCATTGGTGTTGCCAAGTTCCGGCAGGCCCTTTTATGAAAAAAATATTCACTTTATGCATCGGTGGACCCCTACGAGTCGTTGGATGAGCCAAGCATTCGCTCAGTCACCTCCACGATGATGTAGTTAGATACATACCGCCTTCTTTAGGAACTGATCGACACTGGGAACTTCATGCTTTATCGTCATGTTTACAGTTCGGCGTTGATATCTTTCTGCGAAACACCTTAATGGTATACATGGTATGTGGTATGCACTTGTGCAAGCGTTTATTGATGAGCTAAAACGACAGACACCATGATTCATTTCCTTTATTGGCAGGCAATGGTATCCAATTTTGCGCGATTTCTTCGACAAACATTGTCATGTGGGCCAGGAATAAAAGCATACGATGTCATAACTTTGCCGTAACTTTAGTTCGATACCATTATTCGGTATTGTTAGCAAAGGTCATAGTTACACAAAATTGAAGCGTTTTCAATGTCTCCTATTTGCATAAAGTTACAACACTCGCACAGTTAGAGGTATAAAAAGCGCCATCGCTGTCCAGAATGTTTAAAAAAATGTTCGTAGCAACGTTACTGTTAACCGCCATTAAAACTACATATGCTTGTAGTCCGGGTAAGTCAACTATACTGAGCATCAATTAGTAGTAGATACTAATTCATTTGTCTAGTATGTTTGTAGGACCTGATATTACTATTGTAACGAACCCGACATTCAAGTTCTCGTTCTATCCTCCTATTCAATGGACTTACTATGCTGTAAGTATAATGCAGTAGGAAATCACAATAGATACAGATGACTTTGTTTTAAATTAACATTAAGCCTCCTCCACCAGCTGGAATACAACCCGAACAGGCTACAGTGTATCCGGGACAACAAGCTTCACCGAATGATGCGCAAAAAGTGATGAAAAATGATATAGATGCAGCTGTATGTTAGTTTTGTGTACTTTTTAAAAGCGTCCTTGATCAGTGTTTCATCAATTTCAGATCCTAGAATCATTGAACAAAATTGGAGTGATAGCACGAGGTACAACATGGGAAACAAGCGGTTATACTCCTCAGAACTGCCTTATTCGTACGAATAATGGCCAACAGGTGGTTTAGTAAATGATTTTCACTAATAGCACTCATTGTATAGTCCACCAATCATCAGTTTTCAGGGCTGGAGAGCTGTAGGCACTTGTGTACCGCAAATCGGGGCAGTAACAACAATCCGTACCGTCGTCGACTCCGATACTGGCACAGATAACGCAAAGGTATGAACGCTACATTTGCATTATCTGTATAGTGATCCAAAATCAAATTCTTTCCCACAATTCGCAATTTAGAGTGGCTTGCTTCGCATCACTACTCCTCTACTTGTAACGCGCTCTCAGTGGAAGTACCTTGCTTCCGAAGTTTATAACCAACTCAGTGTATACTCTAAAGTCTACTTCACATCTCCGATTGAGCTTCAATAAAATACAGGTCACATCCTAATTTTCAATGCATTGAAGTAAGAAGACTTAGTACTATTCCAAATAAGATTGAAAGTTCTACCTATATCTCAGCGAAAAGTCCTATTCAGGGAAAAAAGGATACCGCTAAACTGTTGGATTTGTGAAATGAACTTATTTTATAGACAGCCTGAGCAAATGAATTTCATTTTAACATAGCAGCATTCTGTTGGCACTAAATGTGCATGAGCTTCTTAACAATAGAATCACTATTCATGGAAAATCAAGATGTACACCGAACTAAAGCAATTGATAAGAAAAAGTGGGTAGCGATAAAAAATATGAAAACGTGCGAATGTGAGGACCTGTATATAGAAAATCACTACATAGAGGAACAAAATAAATTAATGGAAATCAATTTAGCAAAAAAAAAAACCACCTCCAAACATGCCTATGTTGAAAGTCGTCCCATACATGGACTGAGCGTCAATGTTAACCCGATCGGCAGTGGACGAGTTTAAGCTCAACCGATATATCAGACACTGCGTTTAGCAGATACATCCCTCCTACCAGAAAAATAATATAGTAGATACCGATGGAGATTTACAGCATGTGGTTAGAGTTAGTCGAGCTATTTCAATAACAAGTCTTGACGGAAAAATGTAATAACAAAGTCTAGTATTCGGTTGTGATCTGAGCAGACTAGCAACTAACAAGTTATAAATTTGTGTTAAGGTACACGCTTTTGTTAAGCCATAGTACAACCGGATAAAACAAAAAGACAAATAAACTGTATTCGGTGAGAATTAAGCACGCGAGTGCTAGTTCATTACTTTGATGAGTTAATGATTACATAGTGGGTATGTCTTTGGCTAAAACATCCTGAGGTTAACGATCCTTTGAAAACCTTCTGAAGAATGGTAAGAGAACGAGAAATCGGATTGCACTATCCAGCATTAAGTCGTTGGCTAGTCACATCTGGATTTGGTGCCCACATCTTTTTCTCGACTTCAGATAATACTTCCGAAAGTTCCGATTCAGTCCATTGTGGCTCTTCCATCAAGAAAACCTTTAAACATACATAGAAAAGAGGACCTCTCCGAAAAGCGAATGATTGCTTCACTTCGAAATTCTTTCCATATAGCGCACTTAGATAACGTAACACACAAAATTGAATGAATTATTAGAGATTATTTCAGCACTTTCCCCAACGCCCTCATAAAAAACTCTATAATTTCATAAAATGTGTTTTATAAAATTCATTATGGTACTAACTTCCGGTCCACCGCCATAGATCGTCCGCAAAAACACATATAATTCTCGCTCAATACGCATAAAGTTTGAGCGCGGCTTCAACCGTTCGGTGCCATCTACTGCTTTACAAAGAAGCACAGTATTGTCGATAGGTCCAGGTGGTTCTAAAATAATGAGTATCATTTGGAATGAATACAATGTACTGATTTAAAACGTAGACGAAAGCATGACGTAGACGAAACTAGAAACACACACCGCTACAAGGATGATTGATAAACTTCTCCCATGACATAAACCAAGTCCTGTTTATAAGCGAAGGTGGAAGGTGACTCGAATATAGTGAAGCTACAGAGCCAGAGTACAACGTAGAGCGAATCTTGTAACAGAAAAGTCAGCAAAGAAGAGAAAAATAAAGTAATTTTAAAAATAAAGTTATAGCATGAACTGTGCTAGAAGTATTACTCACTGCGTCTTCAAGCTGCCGGAATCTTAGTTGTTCTACGGCCCTCTTTTCTTGTAGCCAACGCCAGTATTTGTCACAAACCAAGCAATAATGTAATTCGCTGACTGCAGGACCTCCTCCAAATCTGCAAAAAAAAGCAACAACATGTATACATATATATATATATATATATTTAAATATAAATGTCCGCCCACAATGTAGTACTATTGACAAATTCTTTGATAGAAAATTGAAGCTCACTTACTGATTATATACAAAGCTCACTTATTAAGCAGATAGTATCCAAGATCCGCAGGGACAGGTGTACAAAGTCTGGACAGGTAATCAACCCGACGAGGTAGAAGATGACCATGACGGCAGAGAAACGAATAGTTCGTTACTGGTCCCGGATCAGAAAATGTGCTCAGCTTCAAAAGCCATTCAGAAGAAATGTATAACTGTGACTTTGAGTGAACCTGTAAACGTACCATAAGGCGAAATTGTCTATGATTTAGACACAGCAAGCTATACTAGAGGCACCAGTTGCCAGAAAACCAAAGTTAGATCTAATGGATCAGATAGAGATTCAATTTACGATTAGTATGATACGGAGAAGATTTATGACATTTCTAAGTGGTAAGGGGCCCTCCACTATACATCGTAGTTCCACACCCAGTAACATACATTAAGTAAAATGATGCCGTAAAGCACTACGTGAGTCTACTAATATATGCCCATAAATAATTACCGATTTAAACTATAGGTATAAACTTTTTCACTCATAGTTAACCTTTTCATTTATAAAAGCCAGTAAAATCTACGAATCTTCTCCAATAATGCAAAATTCTCCTGTTCTAAAACGAAGCGTTTCGAAATTTGTGATGGCCAAAAAAAACTTTCTCCGATTTCTTTGATTGAAGCGAATATCAAAAACAGCAAAGCTATTGAGCAAAGATGCAGATCCTGCAATAAAACATTTGAATTTCGTTCCTAAGCTTTGCAGTTTTAAACAAAGCACAAGGATATTTTACGAGGAATGCGTAGACTCATAGCGAGACAAAGCAGCACTTTTCTAGGAGACTGCTGAATTAACAACTCCTAAACGACTCAACCTGTGTAGCAGTTTCCCACAGTTATAGAAAAACCAATACAGGCTTGATGTGTTAAAAGTAGAGCGCTAAACTACAAATTACTGTTGGGCACGTAAATGTTCGTTACCGTGAGTGTATTAAACAGTCAAGTACTTGAAACAGTGGAAAAACATAGCTGCGTGATCATACGTGCGTTTACCTTAACAATCTCCTCAGCACGTGCCATCTCCATAGTTCTACGCCGAGCAGCTTCAATTAGTACAGATGGTCTCTTCTGATAGAAAAGAACATATGCTTCTTTCGCGAGGACATGAGCAGAGTCCAGTTTTGTTAACATGTTATCGTCGTATTCGTACCTCAACAATCTCATGAAAACCAGAAGATACGATAAATAACAGATATTCTATATACTAACCAATTCCCGTCAATTTCGTTGCGGCAATATGCCAAATAATGCCCGCTATCTGCTCCGCTTCCTTGATGAGTGATAAAACCACAAAGATCATAAAGCGGCACATTCCCTGAGATTACCGAGAAATTCGACAAGTCCAGATCAACTAATGGAAATAATACTCGGGTGGATATCTAAAAATAATGGTGGTTTAGGGTAAAGAGGAAATCTTTATTCACATAGATGCAAAAATCCGACATGCAATTAGAATACTATGTTTACCTTTGAGCTGCAATAGGAATCGTGCCGAAATCTTTTAATGTGTACACACAACACTTCAGGAAGACGGCTGATGCGACAGATTTTCACACCGTTTCTGAGCCTACAAGCATATAGACAGAAATGAGCATGGAAACAGGCTTAAAATCTAACATACAAAGCTACAAAGTTTAAAATAACATGCAAAAATAAATATGAAAAAATGATTGTCTGCTGTAGTGCCCTCATCTTTTCCTTCATTTGAAATATACCGTAGCACTTTCTTTGACAGTTATGGAGAAGGAAAAACGAAAATAGATAAAAACAAGGTACAAAAGGTAAAGAAAAATTAAGAAATGAAGATCATTTAACGGAGAAAAGTTACAGAAATGTTTATGAAGGAATTGAAAACGCAACTGCTCGGTAAACTTAAAATGAGCTAGTGGCTCAAAAATCCCAAAACTTCAACTATGACTAGAAAATGCCCACTTCTTACATCTGTCGCATGAATACATGTCGTCCCCAACAAGGCGATCAGGTGAGAAGAAAGCAGAAAAACAATCCTCAAGTGAAACGGACGGTGTCATAAATATACCACCTAGCGATCGAACCCAAGAAAACCATGGCTGAAAAGCACCAATGCAAAAAAGGAGAGCAGAAGAGCTATATGAAACATCTAAGCATCTCTGTATTTCATATCGAACAACAAAGTCTCCTCTGCCACTAGTACTTTAAAACCAACTTTGTAGAACCTACCTAGCCTAACTGTTTGCTATCTTCTAAAGTCGTGAAATTGCTGGGTGATCTCCAGTAAGACCAAACTCCAAACTCCCAACAAGTCAATTTTTCATGAAGCTTGTACTCAAAGCTAACACCTCCTACATTTTTTAGATAGTTCTACACAAGATCGTTTTGAATCACAAAAAACCGACCAGCAAACGGATGAAGATCAATTCTTACTTTCTATCTTAAAACATTTCAAGGATAACTACATTTCATGCCTTAAAAATGTAAACAGAGAAGAGCATTTCGGCTGCTGATCCGTTTTAAGTTGTAGAACAGTAAGAAGTAATAAACAAGGACGAGTATAATATTGTCTTATAACCTAAAAGAAGCTCCACTCCCAACCGTCTTTTTCATGGATGGTAAAACTTTACAGGCAGGTGCACGTAGCCTCCTGCAATGAGGGTGTGATTCCCTAGAGATACGGTCATTAATCGACTCTGACTGACAAGCCTTTGTAAGCGCCCTAGTGCACCCAAATTGAGTCAACAAATTTGTAACTTGGATTAGAATTTCTCGACGCATCTTTGTGATACTGACCAAAGATCTAGTAGTTTCATTATACAAATTGCTAATCAAAATGTACTTTAACAGAACATTTTCGTCTTGCAGTCAATGAACAAATGAATCAAGCAAACCCTATGGCCTTCACGTGATTCGTTCCCTATTCCATCTCCATTTTCCGAATCTCCGCTACTGCATTGCCGAATTCGCGACAAATGCTCCGCTGATGGGATGGGAAGAGACAAGTCCTGAAAGGGACAGTAGCACGCACTTTATGTGCTTATCGATATAAATTAACCACAGATTCCATGATCGACTTTCTATTAACCTCGGCATTGGATTATGAATTCGCCGTTTTCTCTCTTAGCAATCGCGAGGTTGTTAAACAGCATGCTTTTACTTCCATACAATAACACGCATAACACAATCATAGCTGACGTTTCGGCAGAATCGCCTTCTTCAGAGTCGCTTTTTTCATTTGCCTTCCATCGAGGAAGAAGAGCCGCTCAGAATCGCATATGGCTGACGACTGGACAGAAGAAAAAAGCGGCTCTGAAGAAGGCGATTCTGCCGAAACGTCAGCTATGATTGTGTTATGCGTGTTATTGTATGGAAGTAAAAGCATGCTGTTTAACAACCTCGCGATTGCTAAGAGAGAAAACGACGAATTCAGAGATTCCATGTTTTTACAAATCAAAGTTGATGTTGAAATGAAATCCAAAACGGAAAAGATCAACTAAATTAATTCAAGTCGCATGATCGAATACCTGGAAAGTCTCCGTTGTTATTGACACATTTCTACATGTAAGACAAGTAACGCAGCTTTCTATGGATCCGTCGAAAACGTCAGTTACTATCGACCGCCAACGTAGCGGGAAACTGAATACCTTTGCTGCTGGAAAAAAAAATTCAAGCATGATTGCAGATGTATAGATATACTTGCTCATAATGGAGAAACTTACACTTTCCAGAAAGAGTGGAAGCACTTGTACGAGAACCTGTTGAAGTACACGTTGTATCGCCATCGGAACTCCACCCACTATCTGCAGTCTCAAACCTAAACTTAAAAACTCATAAATTCGACGAAACAACCAAGACAGAGAGCTTGAGGGATTAATAATGATAGTATCCCATTGTGAAACAGGTGTTATACCAAATAATCCATTAAGAAAGCTTAACGTTAACTAAAAACGCAAAGATGAGAATTATAAAGAGAAAAAAATTGTTCTGACTTAACGTAATTCCAGCCACTAAAAAAAACAGTGATCATTTTCTGACAGTAGTCGAAACATTTTCAAGCCGACTACGACTTACTGATCACTTCCATTAGAGCTCGTAGAGTTCTGCCTTTCCAGATCTCTTGGTGTAAGCACAGAATAATCTTCATAGTCATAAACCGGTTGAGCAAGTTCGCTAGAAATCGCCTCAATTTCTTGCCGGTACTCGCAAGAAATCAAACGAATCACTGCACCTGTGAAGCAACTCCAGAAGACAGCGAATTAGCTCTTGAGCATCCTGTTGAATCCATCCACGAAACTGAGGATAACTGTCGCGAACTCGCTCAAAAATCATTTTAACATTAGGCAAAATTTAGGTCAAACTGGACATCAGCGTTAAGGATCAAAATGAATATTAAAGTATATAATCAAATGATTTATAAAAAGCAGAAAAAAAAGGAAATTTAAGAAACCTACGGCTAGCAACACCTTGGGAAAGACAGCTGGCTCACGTTTATCGCTCCACAGCTTTTGGATTAACTGTGCCATCGTGTGAGCCACAAGCGGTTCACGAGTAGCATACGGACGTAGATCTTCCTGAATCAAAATTTCTCTATAGATTTCCAGGTTCTTTTCTAAGATATGCAGCATGCAAACATTGAATGTCCAGTAAATACTGGAAATATGATAAGCGTGGAAAAAGGCGTAACAAAATCTCTCTTGGATCCAAGTAATCAATTTACTACGGACTCAGAAAAAGTCGGTTATACATTTAATAACCATTCTGTGTCATAATTGCATATGTACATAATTGAAGAGGGATGTATGATAAAAAGAGCTTAGAGGGCAACTAGTTAATAATAAAAACAAATGTAAGGGAGAAGAACATATCGTCAAAGGAGAGTTCTGTAAACGAATGACATACTCTATATGTTTTCTAACACTAAAGTTTTGCAACCACTCGGTAATTCATTACAACCTGCGAAGACACAGTTTGTAACGACCATTCCATAGTATTACTCGGATATTAGGACGTGCCCGTCCCCACTGGCTGTGCAGGCCTCAGCATAATCTCCGTATTTCGGAATCTTGTTGGTTTAGCCATTGTGTTTCCTTGAAGTCCCGAGCTCAGCTTGGTCAAAGTCTGCCCCAGGTCCTCACCGCCATAGAAAGTCGCCACCTTTGTGGATCAGAAGGAGATTTGCCACCATGCGACTAGTATGATGCCAGCACGGTGGTGGGTCCTCGTATTGGTTCACTCTTAGTTGGGGCTTCCTTAGGGAAACGCCAGAGTACTCAGCTTGGGAGGCCCTGCTGGGGAGATGAATCTCCCTGCTGTACATCGCAGCCCAACACCCAGGAGTACGTTCCAACCACGATGAGGCGGTAAACCGTTGGGAGGTGTCTCATAATAATAACATAAGACATTGAGAAACGCAAGTGCATGCTAGAGTAATAATTTAACGTCTACTACTCTATCAGTATCGCTGTCGATATTACACGACGTTCAGAAACTGTCAAAGGCAAAATGCAACGCATGAAATATAAACGAACCTTGTCACGAAAATAGTCCGAAAATGGAGGACAGTTGGATAAAACTTGGATGGAAGCATTGAAATAGCAGGTATTACCCAAGTTGTACAATCCAGTTAGACCTGTAACTAAGGACGTTACAAAAGTCAGAACGACTCCAACTCTCTACAACAGGATTTGAAGTATCCTAACAACAGTAACAGAGTTAGGACTAACTGAACACTTCAGATGGAAAACCTCAATTTTTTGTTAAACTTTCGAAAGCGAATTAAGATGAAACTAATAAAAATGAGGTATAAGCTAGAATAAAATAGCAAGCTAGTAACTTTAAGGATAGATCAAACAAATCGAATAATAAACTAAAAATTAAACGCAAAATGAAACAAACTGATTTTGAAGAAACCTAACCTTTGGGAAAATCCAGATCGAAATCATCGTCCACATCCTTGGCTAATGGTCGATTTATTACTGCAAAGCTTCCAATAGACCGTCCACGTGTTTGTGCAGCCTTCAAAAACATAATCATAAAGAAAAAAAGACTCAAGCTAGATAAAGTTATGACTAGAAACAATGAACATCAACGGATAGCAGTTACCAAGTTGAGCCCACTAAGTAGTTTTGCTGCGCGAAAGGAACAAATGAAGTTCTCTATATGTCCCTCAAGTTATTACACGATCAATTAGAGTTCACACTGCAATGGGTAAAAGTATAAAGCTCTAGGAGTTAGTCAATTACTGATGGATGCTCCAAGCATTCGACTTCACGAAGCATCGTTAGAGGTGACTAAGTGACTAAATACATATTTAGGTTACAAAATAACTGACTCGCGATGGCTTATCGGTGCATCGCGCCTGTTGGCATCCTCCCAGACATGTGTGGTTCTAATTTACCGACCCCGGAGAGATGGAGGGTATGGTGGCCCTGTGGCGAGAGACCGAGCCCATGTGTATTGCAGCGCACTTCTAGCCATTGCGATACACGCTCCTTTCGTTCAGGTTGTACGGTTGAAAATATGCAGAGAATGTGTGAAGGGGAAAGAGAAATTGTTTATGCGCTGTAATCATAGGAAACCCTACAAACCTGGCGATCATGTGTCGAATCTTTTTTGTTAACCACTTTAGTAGACGGTGTGCTTGATGACTGCGCATTACCGCGTTCCAGTGGCATCAGTGCACGTTGTATCTAAAAATTCTGGCAGTAACAACTTGGCGAATAATGGTTGACCAAGCAATCGATTTTTCAACAACTGAAGAGACTTGCTTAGAGGAAAAAGTGCCGAATAAAAGCATGTAATGAATTTGTTACCTTTCATGAACAAGTATTCCATGAAAAAAGTATATTATGAACGCTACTCTGCACGATGTAACATAGCTCTCTCTCTCATTAAGTATCGTTGGAGGTGATTGAATGCATATCTGGGCTTTACAATGACTCGCGGTGCCCTGCAGATGTATCGAGCCAGTGCTGCTATCCTTCCAGACGAGTCTGGTACCAATTTGCTGACCCCCGAGGGATGGAAAGCTTGGTGGGCCATGGGCGCAGGAACTGATTCCACGTGCGTGTCGCAGTGGCGCCTCCAACCACTGTGCCACACGCGCCCTTGATGTAACATACACAAGTGAAAAACGTGGGAAGAATGACCCTACATAATAATAGGTATTCATGTATTCATCTCCGTTTACCTCATTTAATTCAACTACTTACATAATTTACACAACAGCTTTACATGAAATACTGTAAACTTCAAATATCTGTGAAAAATCCAAAATGTACCACTCGAGAAACATTTAAACGATCGAAGAAAAACACAAACCTCAACATCCATAGGGGGAATATTCGAATCTTTGTAGATTTCGGCAGCACATTTCATGCAACACAACCGACTGTTTCGCAAATTACATAAAATACAGTGATTGGGATAGGCCTGGAATATGGGCTTTGCTACGAAGCACATAAAGTAGAAAAATACCTACACCACCTCAAAATGAGCAGAAGCGTGGCGATTCTCTCCGCGGTGTGATCCGCACAATGTAGTTAACCTTTCTGCCTTTAGGCACTCCTCATGGAGACAGAACCACCGGGCCGTGACTTTTGAACCAACACTGGCACAAATGCAACATTGTAGCTAAAGAAGAATGAAAATATGTATACACATGTGTATATACGCATACATATATATATGTATATATATATATATGCATATGTGCGTATACACCACGAATACTAATGCTGTGAACATTTGCAAGAGATCGATCAAAATAAAATTGATTGAAATGTAAACCATCTTAGTACGAAAATTTTGGCCAATGAGGAACATGCTTAATTACACCAACTGAAAAAAATGGGTCTCTGGGAGCGATGAAGTCATTGGAGGCGCTTTAGATTTCGGCTTCAGTTCCTGAAGCACTGCTCGCGCAGGATGATTTCATGCTTGAAGAAGTGGTATTTGCAAGACAAGAAGTTCGACGAGCAGTAGCCCAGCGCGTTCAATATTGAAGCGTCGGTCTCGCAAAGTATGGCTGTTCGCCTTTGTCGTGAACGATTAGTTACTTCCCTTGACCAATATCGAGTACTGACGTTGAGATTTGTGGTGTGCTTCGTCAATTTCATGGACCGACTTTGTCGCCATGTCGTTTCACCCGGGTTCAGGAAGCCGTGACGGATCAAACTAGCGGCAGACTACTAATCGGCTACTATAACCCTGTTTAGTGACAATTTCGGATTTGAGAAGTGCAGCACAGCTTCATCGCTGTCCAAGCACTGAGCCGATCGCTCCCGGTTATCGTGTAGTAACCATTTCCCTTTCACGTCGCGATATAGTCAAGGAACGAGTCGTTCTGGCAGCGCAAAGGAAACTTCGATAAACCTTCGAAGTGATTTTTTTTCGATGGTCATTCAATTTGCAGAGCATCCATTAGTCGACGTTTATCAGTTTTTTAATCCTCTGAATGCTAAAATCGCCAAACCTGACGTGATGCATAAACCAGGTTTTTCTGCATATTTTCGAAGAGTTATGCGTGTATCTACTTTCATCAAAGCCTTCAGTTTATCTCCGTCAGTAGCAAAAGGACGCTCGCGACCTTCCTCATTTTCAAGGAAATCGTCGATACAAAATTTTCAAACCAAGGTCGTAGTATCATCTCTTTGGCCCCACACCCCACAAAAGTTTGGAGCCATTAGCGATGCACTACGCCCGAGTCAGAATTCGTAACAGTGAATTTGTCTAAAATGCTGTTTTGATAGCTTAGATTATATGCTGCTGTAAAATTTGACAAAAACTCAAATTATGCTATAATTCAACTAGAGAGAGGCAAAACGGACAAACCAAGCTTTGGATTGTTATACAGCAATACAGAATTAGCGAAGAAATAATTGGTAAGCCATGTTCAAGAAAAACCACAAGTCCTGCATTAATTTCCAATCAACGCAAAGAAATTGTGCACAGAATATCCTTATTACAAATAGGGTCACAAACAAGCAACATGAAAGAAAACTTTTCATTTTATTACAGGATCGGCAAGATTTTATCTTTGACGTGTGACGGTAAACATGCCAGAGATTTTGCGGGCCGCCACATAGGTAATCGCAATGCCATGTAACTTCTACCATTGCTCTCTCCCGCGGTTCCGGATAGAAATCAATTAGCCTTGAACTCGCTCTCAGGTTGGAAATCTGTGTTGGGAGATGAACCGAAGTTACATATCGCAGTTCGAAACCCAGAAGCACTCCCTAACGACGACGAACCTCTGGACTGTTGATGGGCTACTCCTTTATAAACGAAGAGAATTGGTTGTTTCGAACTAAAGGCTGTCGTGATCATGTTACGAATAAAATAATAAGTCCACGATGAATTAAACATTTCAGTCAACTTTTCTCTGTAAATCAAAACACTCAAAATAAAAAACGTAAACTGTTAAGAAAATCAAACGTAATATCCAATTGCGAAAACACTAGGAAATTACTTGCACAGCAGAATGTACTTGCTCTCGGGTTAATTTTCCAACGGAATCGAGATGAGTGCAACGACTTACGTGGTCCTAAAATAACAATAATATATTAGTATGGATAGATTTACTAAAACAATAAAAGAACAACAAGAGCATTCGTACCTCATGTGGCATTACTGGAATCACACGAGTTGGCTAGAATGCAAAAGCCGAATCCTCATCATCCAAAAAAGCCTATAAGAAGCAAATGTAATACGGCATCCACCAAAAACTACTGATTTAAGCCTTAACACCAATTGAGCTACACGCTTCCGAACGAGTACTGGACGTAAACCGAGAAAGAAAATACGAAACACCTCGCATGAAGAAAACAGAAACAGTGCAGTGAAAATATGCAGTCATAAACATTTCCAAGCTCAAGGGCCACAGCATATGGGTACAAGACATTAAAAAACGCATTAAATAATTGTTACGGCCCTCTCCTATTATAAGGAACATCGGGTCGGTTAGTCAGGATGCGACATGGAACGCATTCAGGTGAATGACATGGTGTTAAGCGGGGAACGAAGGTGACCATGTAATTGTACTGCGATAAAGATGGATTTGGCTGATCAGCTCCTTATTTCTACAACGCCGGATATACTTTTACCTTCTCAATATATGCAGATATTTACGTGAACACACGAGATTTGCTTACATGCGTATGCCTCCCCTTGTGGATTGTATTCTGCATGTCGAACTGGTCAAGAGCCTGTTATCCAATGCCCGCCGACTACGTAGGAGACACTCGAGGTCGTCTGCAGCAAAAAATCGTGTCTCCATCGGAATAGCACAAAAACGTAACCATAAGTATATTCAGTTTGACATGGAAATTATGCATACCTAAATGAAGCACTCGACCACTACCTGGATTATAGATGATGCATAAGAAAACGATAAAGGATAAAGCTATCGGCGTTCATCAATTCCGGAGGGATGCGCCATGCATTCCAATTTATTAAGCGTCGTTGGAGATCATTGAATGTACATGTGGCCTTGACAATGACTCTCGGTGGCCTACCTATGTATCGAGCCAGTGCTGCTATCCTCCCAGACAGGTTTGCTACCAATTTGTCGATCTCGGAAGTATGGAGGGCTTGGTGGACCACGGGCGCAGGAATCGATCCCATGTGCATTGCAGGTCGCCTCCAACCATGGCGCCACACGCTTCCTTCACAGACGGTGCATAGGAATGGAAAACTAGATGAAAACGTAGGTAGTATTAACTCCGTTAGTATTTATATTAGGAAATTCTGAAATTGAACAGACAATGAAACGTCCATCTTTCGTGCGCGAACTGAAACGAATTGATCATAATGGTGATGAAGACGAGAAAACAGCTGCTCAAATCTTTCAAGGTCTCAGAATGCTTGATAGATTTTCATGTCGTGTATTCCTTCGTAGAAAAAAAAAGTAAAGCTATTTACTAGTTCAACAGGAATAAACTTTTAAGTAATAGCATTCGCTGATTAGCATGCTACATAAGTAACGAATTCCCTAGACATTTTCATAATTAGATATTTACGTGTCTTCATAATTATATGTATAGATGCCATCATGTGAAATAAATAAAGAATAAAACTCGGCGTTGATCAACCACTGAGGGATGCGATATGCATTCGACTTCGTTAAGAGTCAACGGAGGTCACTGAATGCATATCTGGCCCTTACAATGACTCGTGGTGGCCTACCGATGTATCGAACCAGTGCTACTATACTCCCACATAAATCTGGAAGGATAGAAGCCTTGATGAACCGCCGACGCGGAGACCGGTCCCTAGTGTGTGTCGCAAGGTGTCTCCGACCACTGCGCCACATTCCCCCTTTGTCATCATGCAGATTTAAAAAATACTCTAATTTGAAGAACTAAATACAGGAAGTAATACTCCGATAAGGAATGAATGTGAAATTCCACAAAAGAGAAAACTGGTAAGTCCAGGTGAAATACTACAGATTCCTCGAAAAAGCCACATTATTTTCAAAAATCATACCCGATCCACATCCAGAAATGCAGTGTTCGAGTTCAGATTATTCTCTGGATAATCGCTGTTTGGTGCATTTGTTCGCTCACATCGCTTTCTTCCCATTGTGAACTTTAAGTTTACGAAAAAAGTGGACGAGTAAAGGAAAAGAAATTCTAAAGACCATCCTCCTCATTCTCATAAGAGGAATGTACATGAAAAGACGGAAATGCTTTCAGACAACATTTTAATATTAATGGGAGTAGCTATAAGCGATGTAAAGAATAGAACTGAGAACAATCACAATGAAAATCTGTAATAACACAAGATTTGAAAATATAGTACTTAATTGCTCTGATACTAGGATGGCCCGTCTTCACTGATTGTGCGGTCCTCTGCGTAATTTCCATATTTTTGGAATTTCGATCGTTTAGCCATTGTGATTCCCTGGTGCACCGAGGTCTCAGTCAGGCAAAATCTGCTCCACGTCGTCACCAACACAGGTAGTCGTCAAAGGGAGATTTGCCACCATGCGAGTAGTTTGACACCAGAACGGTGGTGGTTCCTGGCACTGGTTTACTCCTAGTTGGACTTCCCGATGGAAACGCCGGACTCCACCTCAGCTTGAGAGACCCTGGTAGGATGTGAGCTGAATGCCGCCGTTGTGTACTGCAGCCCGACACCCAGAAACATCCAGTCGCGATGAGACGGTAAACCGTTGGGAGGACATGTTTAGTACAATGTACCAAATACTCGGATTACCAAGTCAATCACTCTAGTGATCGCAAAAAAGAACTCGATGATTCTTCGTGCTAATATTCAGACGCACTTGTCTTCCGAAAGGCCATATCGACGTCTGTGATAGGGATCGAGAGCGAAATCTTCAACAAGTAACGTTAAGTCAAAGAATAGATAGCAACTACCACGTAGATGGACATACATACTGTCAAAACCTGAATGTCAGAAACCTATGTGTAGCTAAAAACACATGAAGAAAACAAGGCAAACGGTGATTCGTTCACTTTGAACTCACGACTGTTCGATTGTCAAAGGCGATCTCCGCTACGAACAAGCTCTTCTAAGAAACTCTAGTTATCGTAATCCAGAGTATACAAGTTATCCACTAAAAATCGTTAGAACCAAGAAGGAAGGCACTGTACAAGCACGTGAACAGTGTTTTATGTGTTATCGCTCGTGTGTTGGCACTAGCACTGCCATAACTCTCAACAGCGGTTAAATTTCGCGACGAAGCGCGTTTGCAAACACAGTACTGCAAAATAAAGGAAGCTTTCCGACCGTTATAATAGGTTCTTTTCGTCTATTTATGATCAATTTTCGTATTGAAGTAGGAATACGTTCTGAGGAAAACAAGCCGATAACATTTCATTGTCTTTTATATTAGTTTTGGGATTAAACTATGACTAAAAGCAGCTTAGCTTAGAACCTCTATGAATATTCATTGGGCTATCACAAACATATTACATACACCACATTACTACAACCCTCCTATTCTATCGTTATTTACAGTCCGCCTCAAAATTAATCTGTTTTCCCTTTGCTTATGCCGCACTTTCCTTTGGTTGGCCCCGGAATACTGCTATGCTTCAGTGCCTGTTGTTCTTATTTCTGCCTTAGGATATAAAAGCCAGCAAAAATCACATGGTCTGAACATTAGTAATGAAATGAACCTAGTGTTGAATGGTCCAACCTCCAAAACGAACGTCTCCATATAAGCCTGGTGCTCTTATAAAGAAGTATTTTTATAAATTCTCGTTTCATATAAATCGAAAAAGTTCAATTTAGCGTAAAAAAGCAAACAACTTACATAATAATACCGCTCATTATATAGCGTAACATTTAAATATTGTACTATAACATTTCGAAAGTTATACTCACCTGGAAATGCCCGTTACAGATCGTAATGCGACCGCGTCTCCATCGACCGTCCTCGGGGGACATCGCCATGTGTCCACAACCAAATAGCCTCTATTTCCGCGCATTTCATTGTACTTATTCTCATTGTGCCTTAATAGTCAATGCAAATACAACCATTAATTGAAAACTATAAGTGCCATTGAGTAATAATTAAGGTTCAGACGAAGAGTATAATCATGATATGTGTGGGTCCTGTGTGGAATATGACCCTGATCCGGGGTCCTTTAAACTGTTCGAAATCCTAAATTTTCGACGTGTGCAACGGCCTTTCCTAACGTTTACCTTAGTTTATCGTTTTCGTAGAGGTCTGTTTAATGTTAAAGTACACTTTATGCCAATGTCGGACGTAATGCACTCATTACCAAGACAATTAGTGTCCCGTGCTGAGTTTCTCGTTCCAAATTCGTGAAATAACTGTAAATATACTGGTTTTATCCTGTTCGTCAGTCCTAAACATTAAAAGTTTACATTTAGGTAAGAATGTCTGCAGATCTTACGTGGCAAATAATTCGCAACAATTCCTGTTTCCTCCGTCGTCAGAAAGGCATCAAGAAGCATTTTTCTGTTGAGCCGTTCAACCTTCGTGGCATCAACAGCCGTCGATACAATGGTCTCATCAGCAAGCGGGCTATGGATCTGAAGCCATTTAAAGAAGGGCCTGGTGTTACAGTGAAACTGAAGATTCCAAGTATGTTTTTTCTTAGCTTTCCTCCATTGTCAACTTATCAACAGCCGCAAACAGCTAGACTTTTCGTGATTTACTTCGTAAATAACGAAAACGAGTTTTGCGGATCGTCCTCTTTCTCATTGAAGCAACAGCCTATTGTCATGGATAGCACAGAAGCTTAATTGTTTAGTTGTCATTTGATGTGTTTCGTAGGACTGCATCGCTCATAGTGCAATTTCTTTTCGATTTCATTACTTCTACCTGTCTCTAGATTTTTTTCATGCATAGTTCACTCTTCATTGAGTGTTTGTTTGGTGTGATACATAGCAGAGAATCAGGACACGAGTTAGTTACACCAAGCATTTGAGACGCTTGTTACCGAAAGCTAACTGGTCGATCTTCCTCTCCACTGGATTGTCTGCGTGGATTTGTCGCAAGACCGTCTGTTTATTCTCGGAGGACGGGCTGTTTTTTGCAGTCGAAGTCCAATTGGGCAACATTTCGAGTTCCATGATCTTCCCAATCATGAAGTGAATTTTGACAGATATAAAAATCTGTAGTTGTTTCTTTAGCGCGCTAAAACTACTCAATACATGCTTTATTTGCTTAAGCAACTCGAGAACCATGACAGTTTTCGTACGAGGGTTTACATTTCTACAGGATTTTGCAAGTACGTACCCAAGGGTGACCTACTATGTAGTGATATGAATAGGTGATATATTATGGTAGAGAGATGCGTAAACCTAACGGGTTCTGTCCTAGTAGAAGGTTTCATTTCTTCGAGTAGTATTCGAGTAGCCTCCCTATGCTCTTGGTAGCTAACATGTGTGCAACTTGATGTGGTGCATACATTTGCTTATACACAAGAAAGCATACGAACTTATTTATGAATATGATGATGTATGCAGTATATAATTAGTCCGCACGATCGACACAGAAAGACGTCTATCCATCTTCGTCGCAGAGGCCGTTTTTTGTTTGCATATAACCATCCACTCAGCACCCTGCAATCCTGTTTGAGATTTCGTCAGTGAGCAAAATATAGATAGTTTTTTAAATTTCAGCAGATTTTGTATTTTTATGCCCATATACAAATATGGGTTCTTTAGCATAACTTTTCATGTAAGGGCCCCGTGCAATAGGCATGTGATCTTTCGTTTAATCGCCTTCCCTGAGCTCATCCCAGCCTTCTATCCCTTCGGGCTAGACAATTTGCTACCAAACCTCTCTGGGAGAATAGCAGTGCTGACTTGGTGTATCGGTAAGCCACACGAAGTCATTGCATAGGCCAGACATCCAATCACCTCAAACGGTTATTAGGAAGTTAAGTGCATGACGTACTAACAGGGGCTGATTAACGTCGAGAGATTCACTTCTCATCCTCTTATATTCCCTTTTCAGTCCTGAAGCTCACCGATAATATTAACCTAGGTTTTGTGTTCTAATATGTTTGTCATCCATCACGCTTTTTTTTCGTTTAAAATTAAGAGGACAAGTGCCATTGTTTCGAACCAAGGTCGTAATATCAATTTCGTAGATTAGTACGACGTATGACATGATCAGTTCCAGTTCCCACCTTAAGTCATTTGTGATGGCTACTCAGCCGATACTGTGTGCAGAGAATAAGTCATCCATGTAGTAGAATGTGTAGCCAAGCATATTGTGCTTTAATGGAGAAGACTTGCAGTTATTTAAGAAGGTCCAGCTAATTTTTTAAAGGTTCTTATGATCAGCTTGGTCTTGATAGAAAGCGATGTCGTGTATGCTCTTTCTATGGTATTTGGCGAGCTTTTTCAACGACTCTGCTTCTAAATTGGTGGGGTATTTTATCATTGTAAAATATTCTGTGTGTTAAAGTCGAATCCTATATCATAACAGCTCAAGGCAAGTGACGCTATAGAGTTCGACTAGTTATTTCTGTGAAGAAAAGATGGATGTTTAATCCCGAATTTTTGTTGGCAAGTGTGGAAATATGAAAAGCCAGTTGAATCCTAGACAATTGGGTTAGAAGCAGATAACAGAATGGTTTCATAAATCAAATAGACAATAATGCCCTATAACATCTTGAAATAAAGTACATATATAAAATGGTGTAGATATATTGTCAGGTGTAGTCTCAGCTAATGAGAAGCATATGAGGCCCATAATTTTGACCATAACTCTGGGAATGGAAGGATATCCATGTTGTTTTACAGGTAAAGCAGCCAAGCCAGCTAAGAGCAAATGTGTCATTGCTTTGCGCAATCGCGAGAAGTTGTTGAGATCTGTGAAAGCCATCGCCAAAAGCCAGGGCTTGGGTCATCATCACATGGTTTGTGTAACTTCTTTGTTTTTTTGGTTTTCATTTACAAAGACTTTTTTCTGAGTCCTTACAAGTTTGTTAAGAAATAAATGGTGGAGTTTATTTTTCTTTGCAGCTCGCGCAGCGACGTGCTTCTGCCATTTTTCGTTCACGTCTACCAAAATCGAAGAAGCATGTTAAGAAAATTGATGCCTAGACATTACCTTGTTGCTTCTTTTGTTTGAATAAAATGTTCTTATCAAACTTATAGATGGAGTTATTATAGCTCCACCATTGGATTGGTTTCAAGTTTGCGAATTTTATCGCCACATGAGTTGTACTTTGGAGATTTATTGTTCAAGGTAGCTTTTAGGATTTAGACACCGCCGTCTTCAATATCGTAGAACAAATTTTTGTTTTGAAATCTTTTGTTTGATGAAGAATAAGAATTGGATCAGAAATTCTAGTTTATGAAGATTTGTGCCTCCTAGGTCACGAGGGTGTTTGACATGGATTTGCAGGGATCAGAAAACATGAAAAGTTGCTTATAAGAACTAGGCGGAGCTTGGAATGATGCTAGAAAGCTTTCAACATCATAGTTCCTATTAGGTTAGATATATCCGCGGTTTCCTGGTCCGTTCAACATTTCTTTGCGCGCCATGTAGCGAAACACCTACCATCGGTTAGGTATCATGTGTATGGTTTGTGTTGTGCTCTTTCTTATTTAACAATGACCAGCTTCGTTATCAAGGGTCGCGTTTGGGAGCTTCTGCAAATAACTTATTGGCCAAGATCATGAAAATATCAAACATGTACTAGGTAACTTAAGAAGGTGAGTCGGAGATAAACGGGAAAGGTAGCAGATGCTGTGAAGATGCAAACACCCTCCCTGTTCTATCAGGGAATGGTTTTATAGGTGTCTCCATACATTGAGGAATGCGCATCTATAACTAACGCTCGCGGTTAATGCTTATGCTTATGTTGTTGGTGTCGGTGTTGCAAGAGCGCCATCAAGAACTTTAGATTGAGTGGTTGTATGCCAGGCCTCCGTTCGTCTTTTTGAAAACAACTATTGGGATAGCTTGTTTTTCCTTAGGCCGTATTCTTCGTACTGCTATTAAACTATGCTTTTCTGGCGGATGCCGACAATTCTGTTCGAGAGTTTGTCGCATTTAAGAAGGCTTAATTTCCTCATGATGACTTCTGGATGAAAACTTTGTTTTGTGATGTGATGCACTTAGGGCACGTATCTCCACCGTTGTCCTGTTAACAATGGGCTCGGTGCTTTCGAGAACTCTTCTGAAAGGCACCAAGAAGGTGAAAATGTTTGTAAATTTATTTCTTCGCTAAAATAACTAGTAAATTTTAATATTGGACACAATGAGGAGTTTCAGCAACCTCCTGTAGCAATGTCGGTAGCATAAGACATCGCTCTACTGAAAGCAATGTTAGTTATCGTGGTGTGTAGTAGATATTAGCTCCGGTTTCCCTCATACCTTCCGTACGAAAAGTTTTATAGAGTGCAGTAGGTTCTGCATCTGTTCCGTAACAGAATATTTGAATAATGATAAATGGCATGTAGAACTCTGGTCTGTAGAAAAATAAATGCGGTTGGGGACTGCGAATTTTAAATCATTCTAAAAAAGCTTAAGCACGGCATTTTTAGCTACGATAAGGGCGTTAGAATCTAAACGTTCTTGCCAACAATTGACAATTCTTTACTTTCCATAAATTTTCGAAGTTTTAGAATCGACGAAATTTTATTGCCAGGTTTCTTCCTTTTCCAGAGATAGTTATGTGACATCTGACTGTCGTCAGCGATGATTCGGTCCTTCCAGTTGGCTGTGTCTGGACACATACGCCACATTTTTTGTGGGATTTCATCGATTTCGATCTCGCTGCTCTTCATTCCACTCATGCATCGAGCACTTAGCTTTCTCACCTTTTCAGTGTCTTTCAAATGATGGAATGTTGTTGACTTGTAATCGTTGAGTTCTTTCATAATCTCTTGAATAGTTTTTTGACAATGAGCTTCGGTTTTCGGCTTCAGATGATAATAATCAACTGTTGATTGGCGCTCGTGTCTTTTTCCTTCATGAAGGCTCACATATGTAGTTCGAAGCCTTAGAAACCATTCGTGCTTTGTACCTTCGAATCCCAGGTTAAACTAATGGCGCAAAGCGATTGGGTTTCCATTTCTTCTTTGACCAGATTTACAACGGTCAAAAATCACCCCTTGCAAATCAATTTTCAGCAAAATTATTGCAGAGTAAACTGTTGAGGTAGAAATGAGCTCTAAAGTAGTACACAGCAGCAACGTCAGCAATGAGTATTTGTAAGATGTGCTGCCAACTTTTATGACGACAAAATTCGGCGTTACCTTTACATCATCTTAATATCGCCGAACACGTATGATGCCCATAAATCATTGAGTAGGTTGGATGCGTCAAGCATTTTTGCTTGTTTTATTTTATTTTTTGTTTTGTATTTATTCTATTTCGAACCACATATCATATTTTCATTTCTAATTTTTTTCATCTGTTTATTTATTTTATATTTCATTATTTATCCGTTTTTCTATTTGTCTTATTTTTTGTGTTGTGTTTATCCCGTTTATATTTCATCCAGGGAAATAGTAGGTAGGGGGCGGATAGCTCGGTGGTTCCGATTATCACGGGCACAGCGCTGGTTCGATTCCGCTCCAGGCTCATTAAGACTCTCCCCCTTTGAGGTTGAGAAGTTGGTGTCGGACTTGTCTAGGCAAAGTTTGCTTTCTATATTAAAAAGGGGAACGCTCTAGCTCGGCTATCTCCGTTCTAGATGAAATGGAAATTCTTAAATGGTAGCCGGAGCCACACTTAAAACTTGGATACATACATTACTTAATTTTCCACTATTTGTTTAATTGACCAATAAACTCCTCTATTCGTTACTTTCGCTCATCAGAGGTGTTCACTGAGTAAGAGACATGTTCAAGGTGCGAAACAGTACCACCTTTTTTATTTTATGCCTTTTATTTTTCTACGGTCTTTGCAGAAAACGCGTTCATGGGAAGCTCACCGAGTTCGGTTGTGGACATGGAACTATTACCAAAACTAGACAATCTAATGCTACTGGTAAATTCTATAGATATGATGTTGTACTTCCGCAGCGAATCATTCTGGTTAACTACAAAGTGTCGATTGAGCCTTCTGATGTAACCTATCAGTACACTTCACAAGCGACCATTCAATGTCCAAAGATCTCCTGTGGGACATGAGAACGCGAGTGCACGTAAGTAGCTTCTTGATTTCGTTTGTTGCGAAATGTGATTGATCTCGAGACCTTCAAAAGATAAAAATTGCTGTCTTGTTCGTTTTTGAAGGCATTGAAGCAGTGCTTCACACATATTTGTGATAATATGCGCACATTTTTATGCAAATACACCATTTTTGTGTTTGACATCCTGTCTGCAATGCCAAATCAATACCAGAATCCACCATCATTTTGATATCAAACCAGTCGCATGGTGGGAAATCTCTCTCTGATCCAAAAGGCGACTGCCTGTGGTGGTGACCACCCGGGGCAGAGTTCGACCAGGCTGACCTCGGGACTCCAGACAACCACAATGGCTAAACTAGGAAAGCTTCGAAAAAGCGAAAATTATGTTGGGACCCGCACAATTATTAAAGACGAACCATCCAGTTATCCAAGTAAGCAACATCCTATCTGCAGTCTATAAACGCCTCTTCTGGAATCGCGTGCAAGAGGCGGCGTTAGAACACACAACGAGGTGCTCCACGGCATGAAGAATCGTCTACACTATTATTATGAGCTGATGCGATCACTGACAACACATACACATAGTGCGGGTGATAAGTAATGATATGCTACAAGCTGTATTTAGTATGATAATCGTGCTAAATTACATCCTATGTTAATATATTTGGTTTCAATGGTGTCATACGGTTTTTATCAGTCACGGTTTTTGCACCATCGGTTAGTTTTAAGGCCATCATTTATAGACTGTTATGCTACTATTATCATTATTATTAGTAGTAGTATTAGTATTATCATTATTATTTAGGGATTCTAATAGTACATTGCTTTGAATCAGGCGTGATATCGAATGTAGCCTGAGTGGTCGCTGGTTAATGAGTGACGGACAAGCCCCGCCCAGTGTGTCGATTTCAGCTCAGCCGGAGGAGGCGTATTTCAAGTTCGCCTGTGCACTGCCGACGTTAGAATCGGTTTTCTCAACGTCATCAGCATTTCATCAAATTAGTATCGTTCAATGACTCCTGTCATATCATAGGATTATGTTCTTAATGCTATTCCTCACTTTTCGAGCGGAATCGTGTAAACTCGAAACGAATTTATCGCTTGCCGTATGCAAAGATTTGGCATCGTATCATTACGCTGATGATACCGTTCATTTTTTGCGTACACTACGCCTGGAGAATTGTTCGACGTCGTCAGACGTTGTGACGTCAACTGCTGTCGAAACACTTGACATTCAATGCACGGACATTATACCACTGTTTGCATTTGAAAATTTTATTCATGTAAACAACATTATACTGTCAAGATGTGAGCTATCGCAAATAAAATGGCAGAGCCTTTATGTGAACAGCATAAGCCCGACGGTTGATCTAAGCGGATGCTCATTAGACTGTAGTTGTATGAATCGATGGCTAACCTATAAACAGCCTCAAACAGCTTATTCTGTTCTTCCCATTTTACCCGACACCTTCCATTGCTCATTTTCACACTGCATATCGGGTACTCTGACTGCGCTTCCGTACATTGAGTGTATTCCTGGTGATTCGGTTTCAATAAATGTGAACATTTCTGCACCGACATTCGACATTTTTGTAAACAAGTAAGTTGTTGCCGGATTGGGTTATACGGAAATTTAAGACGGTGATAAAGAAAATTTTAATAAGAGTAGTAATGCTTTGCCAAGTTATATAAGATTCCTTATAAAATATAAGGTATTAGTTAGGTGAACTTTTTCTGTACAACGGTTATCATGGTTGAGGTTTCATCAGCCATATTCGATAAAACTAGGTTGAACCCCACTATGCATTGGAGAACTCGGATAGGTCCAGTCAGCACTGTGGATCGCAATCTCAGGCGTGGCTCACGTTTAATTTTTGCTATACTTCTGGTGGAAATGTTGAAGTACTCAGTTTAGAAGATCATGCTGGGCAAATCAATTTTTCTGCTGTACCTCACCTCGCGCCATTCTTGAGCATCATGATGGGGCAGCAAACCACTGCGACATTAATATTTAATGATTTGTGCCGGCATATGTACTCTCACTTAAGTAATTGTCATTTAGAAGGTATTTCACGTGGCATACGTCTCACCTAGAATATAACGTTACTGAGCGCTTCACTAAGGATCGTATTTGGTTGGATATTGATGTCGTCACTGAAGAACAGCTCGGCACCATAGTTGTCGTATGTTGGCATTGTGAACTTCCACTTATGACAACGATTGAGGTTTGTGCTCGTTTTATATGTTATTTTTACTTCTCTAACATCACGATGTTGCAATAGTTTTCTTAGGCATTAAATTTTTCTTCATTGTCATTCATTTTGCTCATTACTGTATATGGCGATGCAAAAGTCATTTTAAAGCAACTTTATATAGTTCCAAAACGAGGAAAGAAGACAAACGCGTGACGGAATTCCAAGTTCTGCTCGCTTAAGAACATCGCGTTGTCATGGCGATGATTCGGTTGCTTCCTCATCAGCAATCGTTTTTGTATTGAAAGTGGAACATAGCACAAACTGCGTACGCGTTCCCCTCAAATAAATTCAATCTTCAGAAGATTTTGTTGGTACAGCACTAACGACCTGTCACTGAATGCTGTTATTAAGTTGTTTGGAAATTTATGTCCGATTTGTAATTACTTTTTTTCTGTACAAGTTTTAGCAATGATTGATATTCGAATGCTGTGCTACTATATATAACAGCAAGCAATATTTCATGCACTTTCTCATTTTATAATTGGATTATAATTTGATTCGTATTTTTCGTAAATTCTTGAGGTTAGAAATTGAAATGTCAGGCAAACAGAGTCGAAAAATCCACTTTTAGGAATTAATACTTGTTTGTAATCAGAGCAAACGGGCGGAAATGTTAACGATGTATGGGACGAAGGAAGTGCTAACGAGTGCACAGTGTAACGTTGGTTTCAAAGCTTCTTCGTGACCAATTCATTGAAAATGAGGAATATAGCGGAGGTTCTTCTGCTACTGAAGACAATGAATGTAGTGGTTTGGTTTAAACAGAGGCAAGCAAATGCATGAGAATTTGATAAAGAACAGCACGATATAGGCCTATTACCTCAATTGGATCATCTAAGGAAGATTCGAATTTCAAGAAAGATCGACAAACGCCGTGCGATTTGACGCTGACTACTGACCAGTGGCCACACGGCGAACTACCAACGATGCGAAGGTTAACCCATCTGTGTTACGTATCATCCACAGCACTCGCCGGATCTCTCGTTTATCCGTAACCTATTTCTCAAGCTTTTTGACAACCTCTCATACCAGAAATCATTCATGAACCAAGCCGGGGCCGAAGCTATATTCAACGATTTTATGGCTTCCAGAACCACATATTTCTATGGAGTAATTAAATTTGTGTGTTGCAGAGAAATCTGAAAGAGAGCGGATAGCGCAGTGGTAGTGATACTCGTCGTCACCAGTATGATGCTAGTTCGATTCCACTTCGGGCCAACCAAGCCTCTTACCCCTCTGGGGCCGGGAAATTGGTACCGGTCTTGTCTGGGAGAAAAATCACTTTCTGGAATCCAATTGGAAACTCCCCGGCTCGGCTGTCTCAGGACTTCAGGGAGAATTGCTCGGCCAGCATTCTACAATATTCAAGATGAAATGAAAATCCTCAAACAGCAACGGAAGCCACACGTAAAGTTGGAAGACCTTTGTGGACAATGGATGCGAGGAAACGAATCGAATGTGGGAAGTTCCGCTCAGAGGACGTGAAGATGGGTCAAATTAAATAAAAAACAAGTAAATAAAAAGACAAAATTTGATGAAACCAATAGCTTCCTTTACGATCATCAAAGTTTATTCTGAGTTGTGATATGCTACTTTAGGGAATAAAAATTGAAATTCTACATTAATTTTTGCTTCACAGAGATGTGGAATTGAGAAAATAAGAACGTGAAGAAAACGTACGAGTTTGGCGTGTAGGTGTGATGATAATGAAGAAGGCTGGTGCGTATTCATGTGTATTTGTGTTAATTCGCATTTTTTTAATTGCACTCGTTGCGCAGGATACTGATCGAAGTGCGAGAGTGAGTGCCACCTGCAAGGAATGGTCAATAAGTCAGCAAGACGGTCATGTCATAAGAGAGAAAACATGATTCTGAGTTTACCGGAAACCAATTGTTTTGCAACCTTATTCCATATTCCTAGTGCATAGCGTAAAACAAAGCAATATGACGTAGTGTGTAGGCTTTATTGAGGACGTTTGCACCCTAGTGTGATATAGGTATCTTCAATATACAAATGATATTTGCTTCGATTCCGCCTCCTAAGAAATCAATACTCACTATCAATTCACGAGCTGATAGTAAACTTTTATTGGGGGATAAAAACACTGGTTTCATAATTTCCCCGAATAATATTTAACTTCGACATGAATAATCGTAATCTTTACGATTGGTCGGCTTACACGAGATTGTTGCGAAATTTCCATCCCCTTAACGCTTCGATAACTTATTGAGTACCGATTATTACGAGTGGATTGCCCACAGCTGTTCGTCCTCCTAACGTGTGCTTTTTTGTAGTCGTGCCCAGTTAGATCTTCCGCAGTGGAACACCGCTCGACTGACAATACCATGTGGCAGTGCTCCTTTTATATAGGACGGTCGTTACTGATTGTCCACTGCTAATTACCTGAATTCGTATAGATAGTCCATCCTGCATTAGTCGATGTTATATCAACTAGCTCGTTGTAAATCAACACATTTTAGAATCCACGATTATTTAACCTCAGCGCGAATAATCGACTCCTTTTAAAATTATTCAACTTACTCGAAGTTTTGAAGTTTTTATCCGGCTGATGTCAAGAGTGCTTTAGAACCAACTGATCTGAGTCGGTTGTCAACGATCATTTTTCATCGCTACGTGTAGTAGTCGTGTGGAGTCGGATTTTCTACAGTGCAGGACCGCTGGACTGAGGACTCTTACTTGGCACTGCCACTTATACAGAGCAGTTGTCGCTGATTGTCCACTAATAATATTTCAAATTCATATAGATGGTCCACATCTTCTAAGTTTATCCATCTCGCAGTAGTCGGTGCCATATGAACTAACAGGTAGAAAATCAGTACTTTTTGAAGGGGACCGTTGTTTAGCATCGTCATGAATATTCAATATGTTTTAAGATTGTTTACTTCATACGGGGTTGTGTTCATACATTGGGAGACCTCCGTAACTCACTGTATAGCCCAAACTGGACGCTTTGTTCTTTATAGGTTTTAGCGCATTTATATATGTTATGGGACTACTTGCGCGTCGGTGGTATTGCCATTCAGTTTGGACAGGGCACTGGTTTGACCCCGTCCCAATCTCACCAAGCGTCCCTTCCTAGTGGAATCTTGAAATTTGTGACAGACTCCTTAGGGATCACATAGTTCCCTCCAATCCAAAGAAATTTGCACCTGACTTTGATGAACATCGGAGAACTCTTTAGTGCGTCTATCCGAGGATTTATGGGAGAATATTTTCGACCGGCATTCAACGATGTTCACGAGAAAGACTGGAAATCCTAAGGCAGCAAGCTTTCAATCCCGAAGACTTTCGTGAATGACATGTGCAAGTTAACAAATTAGATGTAAGAATTGCTGGGATCGGCCCATTACGTAATTTTAGGTTGTGTAGAAAATTGTTCACAGTAAATTCTTCGTTAACAAATGGGCGATAGTAATCTACAACATTAAATCCTTTTGCGATCAAAAGACAGCACATAGGTTTTAGAAAAAAGGGCACTCACATTTTTTATTTAAACGGTCACCAAATATTGTGCGGGTCCCAGCAGTTCATCATGTGCGGGTCCATTGTCTCGTGTCCGTAATCTAAGAAGGCCTTGCGACTTTGTAAATTCGGCTGTCACATAAGAACTTTTTCTTCCACGTGTCCCTGAATGCTGGTCGAGTTGATTTTTCCTCGTATCCTTGGATTCCTCTTCTGGACCATAGATTTCTCTCTTTTAGATAGCATTACCAGTCTTTTAGCTCGGGCGGCCACCAAGCTTTGTGGATCGGAAGCACATCGGCGGTAAATCTGGTGGCAACTTGCTCATCCAGAGGTTTAGGTGGTTAAGCGCTTTTAAGCGGAGTTTAAACCATAGACCATTCGTGTATTGCTTGACATCACTTAGACTTGGTTAGTCGCGTCCATTTAGAAGAAAAAGAAACGAAAGCAAGAGAGCAGTCTTTATCACAATTTAGACCTAGGCAATCCAACAAATTAAGTGGTGTTTCTACGCGTTTAACTGGTTGCCAGAATCATGTTCTCATGTTATTTTGTTCTTAGTTGACTAAGTTATTCAGTCTGTTTCAGTTTCGGGTTCGTGTTCCGATTCGTGCTCGTCTTGAGGACCGAGATGATTCCCATCTTATCATCATCTATGGTTGGCCAATCGTTCCCATCAATCTCACTATCGAAAAGAATGATGTAGCTGAAACACAAACACTTTCTGATGACAACGCTGTTATATTCTTTGATAGCCTTGTTGTTCGACCCGATAATGGGTAAGGTTGCACAGTCGTTGAATTTGATTTGAACATTATATCAGCATGAGCGCTACAGCATGCATTGAATTAAATGCTTAAGGACCTCTAGAAAATGTTTCACTCATCGCCAGTCGTGTAATCCTTTTCTCGAAGTATTTTTTATAGTTACTTTAATCTTCTCCTCTATGCTGTTTACCGCTTCATCGTGGCTAGGAGGATTTTCTGGGTTTCGGGCTGCGATGTGCAGCAGGGAGATTCATCCTCCGGCTGGGTCTCCCAAGCTGGGAAGTAACTCGGTGTTCCCATCAGGAAGCCTAGCTAAGAGTAAAGCAATAGTACCGCCCTGCTTATATAAAACTAGATGCGTGGTGGCAAATCTCCTTTTGACCCAAAAGGGAGGCTGCTGTTTGGGGTGGTGACGGCCTGAGGAAGGCTTCACTAGGCAAATCCTGGGGCTCCGGGAAACCACACAGACTAAATCATCAAGCCTCGGCGCAATGGAAATTATGGTGGAGTCCAGACAACCAGTGAAGATGAGACACCCAAGTGTCCAAGTGTGAAGCGAATTGAAAAAGTTGAATTTCGGAATTAGCCATATTTAGCTAGCTATTAATTGTAAAGGAGTAAAATTTCGCTTCCATTTTCCCTCAGAATGTTTCCTGCATATCGTTAAAAAAATCGTCTTAGGCAGTTACTCTTCTATCGTCGAGTGTTCTCAATGTTCACGTTATCTTGTTCTACTTGTCCTGTCGATCATCCGACTGGAAATTATTCGTTTGAAATCTGTTCCACAACTAGTTGTTTTCGATTTCGTAACTATATTAATCATGTGGAAAACTATGTGAGTTGAATTTCATTGTTCGTGTTTTCATCTGAATCTATCAAAGTATTTGATGAGTAGTTTGTCATTCTTGCAACTTTAATTTGCAATGAAAGTTGTTGTAACGGTAAATTTTTTGAGATGTGCTATCACACTTTCCGGGGGCTAACGTGTTCACCACCACACCATGCGGGTCCTTCGTTTCACCTGTCTCTCAATTAGTTCTATCGTTCACGGTCATCACTGTTTCACAAATAATACCCTGCCGTGAAAGCTTGTAAAAGGTAGTAAAAAAAATGTCAACATTGTGAATTTCGCAGCAAATGAAAAGTCAACATGCTAAACTTTTTGTTATTGTTGTTGAAATCACTTTTACAATGGCTTCGTAGCCATCTTTCTGAGCTCAATTTTTACATAGTTTCACGTTTTGCTGCTTTTTTCCATTCGTTTTTTTAGCGGGGCAGATAGTTTTCTCCTGCCGAAAATTCTGGAAAATTTGTCACACAGTAAGTAATCATGATAATATGTTCGGGAAAGTAGTAATTTTTCATATAGCTTCTTTCAGACTCATGTTTGGCGGCATAATTTAATAACATGGCCGATGATTGCCTCACTTCTTATATTATTCTTCGTAGCACCTGCATTATTAATAATTCTGTTACGACTACGAGTAATGCAGAATTGTTGTACAAAGGTAAGTGACTTGTGATAAAGATCCCTTTCTTCTAATAGTGCCCAGGATCGACTTTCTATTGACCTCGGCATTGGGTTATTAATTCATCGTTTTCTCTCTTAGCAATCGCGAGGTTGTTAAACAGCGTACGTTTACTTGCATACAATAACACACATACCACACAATCGTAGCTGACGTTTCGGCAGAATCGCCTTCTTCAGAGCCGCTTTTTTCATGCTGTTCCACAACTAGTTGTTTTCGATTTCGTAACTATATTAATCATGTGGAAAACTATGTGAGTTGAATTTCATTGTTCGTGTTTTCATCTGAATCTATCAAAGTATTTGATGAGTAGTTTGTCATTCTTGCAACTTTAATTTGCAATGAAAGTTGTTGTAACGGTAAATTTTTTGAGATGTGCTATCACACTTTCCGGGGGCTAACGTGTTCACCACTACACCATGCGGGTCCTTCGTTTCACCTGTCTCTCAATTAGTTCTATCGTTCACGGTCATCACTGTTTCACAAATAATACCCTGCCGTGAAAGCTTGTAAAAGGTAGTAAAAAAAATGTCAACATTGTGAATTTCGCAGCAAATGAAAAGTCAACATGCTAAACTTTTTGTTATTGTTGTTGAAATCACTTTTACAATGGCTTCGTAGCCATCTTTCTGAGCTCAATTTTTACATAGTTTCACGTTTTGCTGCTTTTTTCCATTCGTTTTTTTAGCGGGGCAGATAGTTTTCTCCTGCCGAAAATTCTGGAAAATTTGTCACACAGTAAGTAATCATGATAATATGTTCGGGAAAGTAGTAATTTTTCATATAGCTTCTTTCAGACTCATGTTTGGCGGCATAATTTAATAACATGGCCGATGATTGCCTCACTTCTTATATTATTCTTCGTAGCACCTGCATTATTAATAATTCTGTTACGACTACGAGTAATGCAGAATTGTTGTACAAAGGTAAGTGACTTGTGATAAAGATCCCTTTCTTCTAATAGTGCCCAGGATCGACTTTCTATTGACCTCGGCATTGGGTTATTAATTCATCGTTTTCTCTCTTAGCAATCGCGAGGTTGTTAAACAGCGTACGTTTACTTGCATACAATAACACACATACCACACAATCGTAGCTGACGTTTCGGCAGAATCGCCTTCTTCAGAGCCGCTTTTTTCATGTCTTCCACCGAGGAAGAACAGGAAGGAAATCTTGTTTAACAACCTTGCGATTGCTGAGAGCGAAAATGACGAATCCCTTTCTTCTTTAGTACAATTAGTCTCCTAATCATTTGTTTATTGAAATTCCTAGTTATCTTGCCGAAAGCAACCTGTAAAGTTGCAGTTTTGATTAAAAGAAAACTCACGAATGGTCTCGTAATACCAATACTCCTAAAGATTTTTTTAGAGAACAGTTCGAAATTCCTAGTTATCTTGCCGAAAGCAACCTGTAAAGTTGCAGTTTTGATTAAAAGAAAACTCACGAATGGTCTCGTAATACCAATACTCCTAAAGATTTTTTTAGAGAACGGTTCTAATATTAGTATTGAAGGAAACTTTTATTATGCTTGATGACTTTAATTTTACAGTTAATCCTTCAACGTAAAAAAACTATTCGAAATAGTATTGAATCACGAAGGGCGAGTCGAATTACTGAGGAGACATTGCTAAGGCTTGGTGAGAATTGTTTTCCATAAAAGATTTTGCTTAACAGTCTTCAAATAACTGGATTCAATGCCCATTTGTACTCTATTGATTATTCCTGGGGTGTTTGCTGATAGAACCGCTAGGGTAAAAAGACAGGCTGAGAGAAGGCAGAACGAGGGCGTCAGTGGTGCCGTACTTAACACGTAAGCCTTCCGAAAGAATAGTGACGATTGGATCTGGCCTGAGGTCCAAGCTTTGCAAATATCTAAAAATCACTGTGGATGTACTTCACTTATTACCCTGCCGTGAAAAAAAGATGAGTAGTAGATAAAAATTGTACAATGTGACTACAACCTCAGATTAACTGGGTTCAATGTCGATTTCTGCTACCGATATCATTCACGTTAACGGTGATTGCTTATGGCGTGGTTAGGGTAAAAACTAACTAAGGAAAAGGCAAAGCAGTGGCTTCGGAAAATGTAGTGGACAACATGTGAGCCTCCGATGAGGGTAACTGGGAGCTCGAATTCCACCTGAGGTTCCGAATTTACTTCATATCGCAACATCCTTGTGATTGCGTTTCACATAATACCATAATACCCTTATTGGAAAAAGAATGAGCAGTATATAAAATTAAAAACATAGTCATGACATTGTTTTCGTTCATCGTTTATTCTTTTCCCATTTTCATGTTCTTTTTTTAAAGAGGAGCGATCATCTTTATCTTCTTCCGATTATTCCGGCCAACTTATACCTTTTATCAATTTGGGTTCGATTCAAATACACGAGTGTATCGGAAAGGTATTTCATGTCACTTTATATATATATATATACATATATATGAAAAAAAGGAAAATTTGAGGAAAAAGGAAAAACAATGCCTTGCAGTGCTCGAAATGCTGCATTTAGTGATTTTGCGCAATTTGGTAATGGTAAAAGAAAAGCAATAAACAATTGGCAACAATGAGAAATAACGGGAACATAAATAACGAATAAAGTGAACTTACTTTGTGTCATCAACCGTAATGACGAGTTCATGATGTGATGGTGAACCTCACGGCAAGTTTTCTTCTACCAGTCGTTTGAATTTCACGTCAGAATATTATGCGACAAATAAGAATAGACACTATCTTTGCATGACTTTAGTACACAGGACCCGAACACTTTGTGCTGAAAACTACATCTTTTTTTTATTTTTTACTCCGTTAAATAGAAGAATTTATGAATTTCATTGGTTAGAATACTTTTCATTGACTAAAACATGTATGATAATCAGTGAAACTGGAAACATAGAATTGCTGTAGAAAGAAGAATCGCTAGGAAAAGTGCGTTACACAGAAATGATTTCCAGTATCCCATGTGGGCGCGACTCTCTGTTTCAATCCTTATGTCTCACCAAAAGTGCTTATAAGGATAATATGAGCGAATTGTCTATGATATTCTAGAAGGTGATTAATAGTCAAAATATAACTACATGAGAAAATAGTCACAGTGCTTAATCGTATCCGGCTATGATATTTTCGTAAATAACCTTGATTCTCCCACTGATCTCTCTCACATGAGGGATCTTGATCGGGTTAGTCGCGAGGCTACGTGGTGCGTCCCCAGGCAATGGATAGTAGGTTAATCGCCGACCAAAGGCGACCTTTGCTTCTCTGAGACGCAAGTGGATCCACGGGATGGACTCCCTGTTTCTGCTGCGCCGATTTGCCACACACTTCCTGTATTTGCCATATTCATGCATGCGTGTGTTCGTGCGTTCTCACTTGTGCAGATTGTATTCTACGAGTCATTTCGGCCAAAAGCCAGCAATCAAGTGAGAGGGAAGTATATGGGAGGCGGTTAGAAGTCGCCTCCAACAAATAAGCTCTATGTCCACTCTGAGCTACCCGTGAGTATACCCAGTCCCCACGTTCAGAGCTCAGCAATGTATACGTGGGTATCAAAATGGTAAACACAGTGAAGGAAACGGGTTTCATTCTCCTGACCCCGAAGGAACCCCCAATTCGGCAGCGTTGGGTTTGACGAGTACGGAGAGGTTGCTAAAATTTCAGGGCCAATGGAAGCTGCCTAGATCACAAAGAGCTGAGATGACGATCTGTACCTACAATGCACCTGCACTTGCATCCCAGTGCTCGATGGAAGACTTGCTCATGCAAGCAAGAAGGATATGGTACGACGTCATCGGCCTGGCCGAGACGAGACGACGCCACCAATTCAATGCCGTCTATGACACCGGAGAAGAATTGCTCCTCGGAACATGCGATATTAGAGGAGTAGGCTGTGACGAAGTTCTCGTCAACACGAGTTTGTCCTTGAACTTGATTCATTCGAACAACTTACAAGCCGAATCGGACGTTTACGAATAAAAAGACTGACCAACGTTATTGCATTCTAACGCTCAGACGGAACAGCTACACCATTGTGAAAGGCTATAGAGAAAATCACTCACTAATACTACTCAGATCTCTTCGATAGCCACGTCCACCTTCCTTCATGTGAAATAAAGGAAAATGAATATGTTGTACCACTGGTTCTCTCTTCCGAAATCCGACATGCCATTTCGTCGGTGAAAAATCGAACAGCACCAGGTCCGGACAGGATAAGACCAAAACATCTGAAGAACCTTCCTCCAGTTTTCGTAAGCACACTGGCCTGGCTGTTCACACGTTACCTGTCTGAATGCAAGGCCCCTACGCAATGGAAAACCAGCAAGACCATGTTATTGTTCAAGAACGGCAACTTACACGATATAGGCAACTGTCTCCGAATCTGCTTGCTGTCCTTTGTCTACAAACTTTCTACTCGAGTCATCCTAAACAGGATTGACAGAACACTGTACGAAGGACAGCCATGTGAGCAAGCAGGGTTTCGAATAGAATTTACTATGATGAACCACATCCATACGATAACAAGAATCATAGAACTGTCGTGAGAGTACAAAATACCGCTTCGTCTCATTTTCATCGATTTACAGAAGGCCTTTGATTCACCTGAGATGGACGCAGTCATGAGAGCCTTTGATAGTCGATGAGCCCCTACTCAGTACTTCAAGATTCTTCGTGAGCTGTACAAAATTTTCAAGGAGCTCGAATTTTTATGGTTTCATAGAACACGCCTTAGTGATCATCTGTATAACCACCTCTCGCCCCTTGATTGTTGAGTGACGTGAACTGGCTCCAGTAAATCTTCCACTTCTCCTTGTCCAGTGGGTTCTGCTTGCTCTGAAGACTCTCTAAACCTCATGTCTTTCTTCGAGAGTTGGTGAAAAATTCTCACCATTGGGTTAGTGTTCTTCCTACAGTAGGTTTGACATCCAGTGTAATCTGTTTAGCATGAACGGGAGATGCAAAACCACTCCGTTCTTCATGAATGTCGTTTTTGTGATATTTGGTGGAAGATCAATCTTTCCACGGACGTTCTAAAAATCGAGTTGCGCTCGCTCTGCCTGGCTGCTGTTTGGTGTTAGAAGGAAAACATCTTGAAGGAGGTAAAGGTGGTATAATTGCTGACCATCGATTTTCACTCCCAAGTTGTTCTATTCCTATGCTGGCTTGATATTGCGGAGGGTGGAAGAGAGTTATTTTGGTGACATGGTGCTATTTTGTCTGGCCTCTGTTTTCACGTCGGTGTTAATGTCGTTTTAGGATGGTGATATTTTGGTCGTGGATTTTCTCTATAGCTCAGGAGGCGTCTTTGTTTATTGAATAGAGACGGACTGAGTGTCCTGAATTTTCACGACTTATCATGATTTCCAATAAACTGAAAATGGAACTCAATGATCTTCCATTTTCCAACGAAAAAGCGACAATTGTACAGATGAACGATGCACTGAAGAACACCATTCCATACTGCTAAATGCAATTTCGTATGTTCGTTTAGCTTCGTGCCCGAGTTATTCTCATTAAAGGAAAAAAGTGGAGAAAATATGTGTAATAGGCTCTAGAAAGTTAAAATTTCTTCCTAATAAAACTGGGAACTTTTAATCTGTAATCCAAAGTTTGTAGGCTTTCAGCTGTAATGAATAGTAATCACTTTGAGTTGAGATAGGATGATTTAAAATTAGTCGCTGCTATTATTTTCGTACGGTATTTCTCCCATAATGGTCACATCGTTGCCTAAGGGCTAACAATTTCGAGCGTACGACGTATTTCTAAAAGTATGATCTAAGTCGAAGGCTTTATCTTGCTTAACGCTTCATCTTCCTCTGCGACAAAGTGATAATCTACTATTGTTTGATTAGCATTAGAGGTTTTTGTTTAGGGTGAATTTGGAGAAGTATACTGTGGTTCTTGGGAGAAGACTGGTGAACGTTCTGTGGCCATTAAAACGATCAAAGCAGACGACGACGTTGAGAAAGAGGTAGTAGATATTTTAAGGTTTAGTTCATTCGGGTTTTTTGTTACCTGTTTAGAAAAAAAGCCTAAACTAATACGTGTGACCAGAGAAAGGCATTGGCAAATGCCAATGTTATGCTCTCGAACTAGATTTCGTGTACGTTGGTCTCTTAATAATTAAGCGCTTAAATGACCAGTCTTCGCATTTTTGTTTCTTGTTCTTGCACTTCTTCATTTTATTTTCGTCATATTTCAACTGCAGTCCATTGAGGTGCTGGGGTTAGTCACTTAGTTCATGGAAAGATTCGGCTATGAACTAAATATTGGTGAACTTCTTTCCTCATTGAAATCTTGAATGATAGTCGAGCTTGATTTTTTTTTTTTGGAAACCCAAGATAGCCGGGCTAGGGCGTTTTCGGATCGTCATCTCAGACAGCTGCCAAGCGACTTAGTTGGTCGCATCCGGATTCAAGCAAGGGAATCAGAAGTACTTTATAATTTTTCCCATGTGTGTCATCGATTTCACCAATAGATGCAAGTTGAGTTTGGTGGAAAGTAATGAAATTTTAGGTTCGTCATCGCTTGTTGGTTTGTGCTCATTAGGATTTTCGTAGCTAGTACAAACGTTGTCATCGTTGATAGAAATTGTTTTACTTTAATAATTAGAATCTAGGCCGTTGTTTTGTCACGATTGGAGCATCCGAATATTGTACGACTATATGGAATGACTCGCAGCGGGCCACATCTTTTGTTAGTGTTTGAGCGAATGAATTTAGGTAGGGTTTCATTGCAACGTTATGAGCACGAGTCATTCATTTTATGTTCTTTCTTTCTTTTTGGTATTCATCACAGCAGCATTTTTTTTTAATGTTCACAGGTGATTTGCGGACATATCTTCGAGCACGTGCTCCAACGTCGTCTAGTTATTCACAGTTTCCACCTGCTCTTGTGGAGGACGAACTTAGACTCATTGTTCGTCAGGTTGGTCGCGTTCCATCGTCCTTATTGTTGGTGACATTTATTTGTTAATGGTTACATCTATTTTCTCGTAGAGAATCAAATGTTTTTCTGGCACAGTGTTTCAAAATCTATTCGTATAAATATTAAAAGTTTGATGTATAGCCAAAGTTTTAAGCAAAACTTTATTTCTATTAAAAATGTCGAATTTCGAAGGAAAATTTAAGAAACTGTTTTTATTGGATCTCTCATACTTACCAACAAACGGCCTGTTGTTTTCAACAACCTCAGCTTTTCTCATTGTTATGTCATTTTCTGACAAATTTCCTGTTTCTTTCGTAAATTTGTGTTCGGCTAGTTGACTTTTGTAGATTTTTTTACTTGTCAAAAATAAATAAGGCCTATATGAGTGGGCAGATGTGGCGATACTTCTCTGCATTGTGGCCATTGCTGCTTTCATATGTGTTTCACGTTCCACATCATCCATTGTTGTAAGCCATAAATCGCTGAATGAGCTCCGTCTTTTTTGGAGATTTTTCTGACGAAGATACCTTTTTAGCGTTAATAGAATACAAATTTGTTGAAGCGCAAACGCTTTTGAAACATTATTTATTTATTTATGATCTTATAAACTGATCTTCTTTAGCTGCTGTGAGGTTGGTATAGTCGGGTCTCCCCACTCCATTTTCGCTGTGTTCAGTGACCAGGCGTAACGTTAATTTTGACTTCATTATTATTAATGTCTTTAATACTACTTCAATACTTGAATGGGTCATCGTAAATAAAAATTAGAAGACTGTTGTTTCGTCGGTAGCTTTGGCTTAACTGTATTTAGCGACGATGTGTGCTCCTCAGATCATTCTCGTTGACGGGTGATTACTGATAGCACTTTTAGGGTAAGGATCTTCCTGAGAGAAAGATAGAGCAATGGCCTTGCATGGTGTGATGGATAGAGCACGAGACCTCTGGGAAGGATAGTCATGGGTTCGAAGCCAACACATGGGGGAACCGAGTTTTGATCATATCGCAGCATCCTTGTAGTTGCATTTGGCATCATTCCCAGCTGTTCACCAATTGACAGAAGACAAGATGTTGTTACAACGATGGCAGTAATTCCTCACGTTAGTTTACTTTCCGCAAAACGTCCAGATGTTGTCATTCTAGGCTTCGGACACTTTGCTTTGGGGACAAAAAATGGTGAGCAACGCACTGCAAATAGCATTTAGACAATTAGGAACATCCCCAATTGCAGAGAGACGGGAAACCACTTGTGGATTTATCTTGTTGCATTATTACTACTGGTAAAACCATTCTTTCTAATATTGAGAGCCTTAAATGGTGAAGACTGAAGCTACAGTCGTTGATTAATTCCTGAGGGAACCGTCACGCATTCGACTGTACCAAGCATCGTTAGAGGTGATTGAATGCATCTCGTGCCTATATAATAGGTTTTTGGTGCCTGACAATGTATCGAATCAGTGCTGCTATCCTTCCAGAAAAGTCTGGTAGAATTTTTCCGACTCTAGAGGAATAGATGACTTGGTGAGCCCAAGGCGCTGGATCTGGATAATAGCCGCATATGTGCTACGGTATACCTTTAAACATTGCACTACAGGCATACTATGTGAAAGCATTATTACTATTGCAACTGAATTGAACAGAGGAGTGAATTTCTAGATAGTATCCGGTTTGTGTTACCTTACAACTCAACAAATCGTCCACCGTGATCTTGCTGCACGTAACTGTCTTGTGAGTGGCGAAAGTGACTTACGCTGTTGCTTAGCGTCGCAACGTCCTCCGATTGTTGTAAAGGTGACTACACTACTTCCATATTAAAATGATTTTACTGATCAACTCTTTTAATACATACTTGAGTTACACATCTTCATCTATCGTTCTGTCCCAATGTAATTTCCACTGGTGTTATGACGGTTGGACATGGTTTTTTTTCCATAATTTCTAGATAACCATGCTAAGAAGCGACTAATCTTTGTGCATCGAAGACAGATTTTTCTTCCGATCAGAATTATCATAGTCCTTCTTAGTGAGGAATACTTTGCCAGAATGATTTACACTCTAATGCCCACTGTATTTTGGCATCCAGAAAACCACGTCGTATTGGCTAAACGTTAAAACTTCGAAGGGATTCGATAACGGTAATTGTTTAGATCTCGGATTTTGGAATGTCACGGAGATTATACGGTCAAAATGATTACTATAGAATGCAAAACCACTGCCTTTTGCCAGTACGTTGGCTTCCACCAGAAGCCATAACTGACCACAAATTTAGTACAAGTAGCGATGTGTGGTGAGTTTAACGTTGAGCAAATTCAATGATATCGCATTCTTACTTAATGAAGAACTTTCTAAACAATGAATTATTCATGTATATATATATATATATATACGAATGTATCACCTGTATCACCTGTAGTCCCGGTGATTGTCGAGTGACTCGAGCGGGCGCCAGTAAAACCTCCGTTTTTCCCTGTCGCGTCCAAGAGTAGCCCAGTGGGTTCTGCTCGCTTTAGGGACTCGTCGAGCATCATATCTTTCTTCTAGGCTTTTCGTGAAGAACTCTGACCATCGGGTCGGTGGTATTCCTGCAGTACGTTTGACATCCCGAGGAATCCAGTCACTAACAGCTCTTGTCCATCGGTTATCATTCATACGCATTACGTGTCCCAGCCCACCCCATCTTTTACTGTTTGGCGTATAGAACGGTCTTTGATTTTTAATGGTTGGCGCAGCTCGGAGCTTCGGATCCCATCCTTCACTTGTGTGAAACCGCCAGTAAAACCTCCGTTTTTCCCTGTCGCGTCCAAGAGTAGCCCAGTGGGTTCTGCTCGCTTTAGGGACTCGTCGAGCATCATATCTTTCTTCTAGGCTTTTCGTGAAGAACTCTGACCATCGGGTCGGTGGTATTCCTGCAGTACGTTTGACATCCCGAGGAATCCAGTCACTAACAGCCCTTTTCCATCGGTTATCATTCATACGCATTACGTGTCCCAGCCCACCCCATCTTTTACTGTTTGGCGTATAGAACGGTCTTTGATTTTTAATGGTTGGCGCAGCTCGGAGCTTCGGATCCCATCCCTCACTTGTGTGAAACGGGATACTCCTAGCCTCGTCGTTTCGACTACACGTTCGATAACGCTGAGTGACCTTTCATCCTGCTTACGCAGCGACCAGGTTTCTCTCGCATACGTTAGGGCAGGAAGAACCGCTGAGCCGAAAAGGTGGGCACGGAGTCAGGTGTTCTTTGTTTCGTTCATTACATCCTCGATGCTCTTGAAAGCTCCCCAAGCCGCTCGTTTCCTTCTGCTCAGCTCTGGAGCTAAGTCGTTCATCATATTGATTTCCCGACCTAGATAGACATTGTTGGGCATTCCGAGAAATTCGTTCCGTTGAGCGTGAGTGGGGCAAGCGAAACCAATCCGTTCTTCATGAACATCGTTTTCGTGAGATTTAGTCGATTACCTATTTTTCTACAGGCTTTATCAAAGTCCGCAAGCATACGTTCCGCTTGGCTAATGTCTGGTGTTATAAGGGCGATGACATCAGCAAAGCGAAGATGATGTAACTGTCGACCATCGATTTTCGCTCGCATATTATCACATTCCAATGTTCGTATGAAGTTCTGGAGGGTGGCGGTAAGTAATTTTGGCGAGATTGTATCGCCTTGCTTATCACCTGTTTTGACGTCAACATTGATATCGTTGTAGAATGGTGAAATTTTGGTTGTAAATTTTTGTACAGCTCACGAAGAATCTTTACGTAGTTAGTAGGGACTCCTTGACTTCAAGGTCTTCCATGACTGCTTCTATCGCAGTTGAATCAAAGGCCTTATGTAAGTCGATGAGAGTGAGACAGAGCGGTCTTTCTTACTCTCACTATACTTCATTGAGCCTTGTTATCATGTGAATTGGTCCATCGTACTAAATCCTTTTCGAAACCCTGCTTGCTCACACGGCTGACCTTCGTCCAGTGTTCTGTCAGTCCTGTTTAGGATGACTCTAGTGAAGAGTTTGTAGACGACAGACAACAAGCAGATCCGGCGATAGTTGCCTATATCGTGTAGGTCGCCCTTCTTGAACAACAACACCGTCTTGCTGGTCTTCCACTGAGTAGGGACCTTGCATTCAGACAGGTAACGTGTTAAGAGCCGTGCCAGTGTGTTTACGAGAATTGGCAGAAGGTTCTTCAGATGTTCTGATCTTATCCTCTCCGGACCTCGTGCTGTTCGAATTTTCACCGACGAAATGGCATGTCGGATTTCGGAAGGGAGAACCGGTAGTACAACATATCCATTCTCTTTTATTTCACATGGCGGGTGGTGGATCGTAGCTATCGAAGAGATCTGAGTAGTATTCGTGGATGATTTTCCCCGTTGCCTTTCTGTACGCAGTAACTGTTCCTTCTGGTGTCGGAGCGCAATCGGCTTTGTCTTGTAATTGCTGAAGCTTCGGAGGACTTTGCGAATGCTTTTTCCAGCCTCTGCAGCTTCGACCATTACTGCCGCTTTTCTCTTTTTAGGATCTTCTTTTATCGCCTGTCTGCATTTTTTCTCAAGCTCGTACGTTAGTTCGCGGTTGCCTGCAGCTCGTGCGAGTTCACGCTGGCGTATCAGCTCGAGAGTTTCTGGAGACAGACGTCTCTTGGTGACTTTCGATCTCTCAACTTTCGTAGCGCAACCGTGAAGATGTTAAATGAGCCGATCATATTCTTCGTGGAAGTTATCGACAACGGCATCTTACCAAAAACCGCCTAGGGGGATTAAATAAGCCTCAACTTATGGTGGTTCTAGGACTTCGGTTTTTGAATTTAATGGCTTTTTCTCCTTTACGCTAGAAGTAGAATCTTGCACGAAGGGGGCGGTGTACTGATACCGCGTAGACTTTTGGGACAACAGCGACATTCGTTAGACAAAACTTTCTATTTACTATGATGTGGTCTATTTCGTTATGGTACTCTCCATTGGGAGACTCCTACGTCCAGCATTGAGGGTGGGGCTTCTGGAATTGCTAGTTATCATGGATGCTCTTGGTCGTCATGATAAACTCAGATAGCCGCTCACCCTGTTCGTTCCATTCTTATACGTGGATCTAATGTGACGTTCCTCAGCAGTTCTTGGTCCAATTTTCGCATTGAAATCTCCAATGATGACCTTGAAGGATGTATTGTCTTCTCTATAGAATTTCTCCAAGTCCATGTAGAACGCTTCGACTTTTTCTTCGCCAGTTCGATGTTGGCGCGTAGACGACGAAGATTGTCAAAGCCGGTATTGATCCACATCTTTTTAGTCATAAACGTCCGATTCGGATTGTAAGTTGTTCAAATGAATCGATGGTCATGGACAAACTCGTGTTGATGAGAACGCCGTCACCGCCTACCTTCTCCAGTGTCGCAGACAGCGTTGAGTGGGTGGCGTCGTCTCGTCTCGGCCAAGCCAATGACGTCGTGCCTTATCATTCTTGGTTGCATGAGCAAATCTTCTATCGAGGAATCGGATGCAGTTGTACGTGCATTGTAGGTACAGATCGTCATTATAGTTTTTCGTGATCCAGGTAGCTTCCAGTGGCCAGAGCGGGCGCCAGTAAATCATTCATTTTTCTCTATCGCGTGCAAGAGTAGCCCAGTGGGTTCTGCTCGCTCTAGGCACTCGACGACGAGCATCATGTCTTTCTTCTAGGGTTTTCGTGAAGCGATCGAATCGGTGGTCTTCCTGCAGATGGTTTAATATCCGGAGGAATCCAGTCACTATCGAGGCCTCGAATGCGAGTGTCCGTTCATTGTAGGTGCAGATCGTCACCTTAATTCTTCGTGATCCAGGCAGCTTCCATTTTCTCTGAGATCTTAGCATCCTTTCTGTGCTCGCTCTACCCAACACTACGAAATTGGATGCCCTTTCGAGGTCAGGGAATGAGAGCGGTTTTTTTAAACTGTA
>MQTX01000305.1:270637-309962 GCA_009735665.1 Angiostrongylus cantonensis
TGATCCGTGGTATTATATATATATATATATATATATCCATTACGTAAGTAAGGACTTTAGGAGAGGCTTGAGTACAAACGTGGTTTCATTCACGTTATACCTTCCATCGTAGTTGCTAGGTTGTAAGTAAAATCCCCAAATTTGAACAAGACGAATCAACACTTTTCGACAGACTTCTCGTCGGTTTTCATGTATTGTTCCTCTTCAGGGCACTGGGAGTTACGATATGGGAAGTATTCAGTTACGGCGAAGTGCCTTTCGCAGAGTTGAATAACTTTGAGATGGTGTCATATGCAATGGCTGGTTAGTGTATTACATTAAACTGTATAATCTCAGCTATCTTAAGCCCTTTAGTTTTTGTGCCTATGTTTTTACTCAGAAACCTAACAATTGTAGAATTGGTCCGCGTTTAGGTCCAGTTGAGTGAATTACCTCGATCTTTTGCTGAATATACTACTATACAACTTTTTTTTAAAAAAGTGGATTCAGTTTCTCCTACCGATATAATCGAAATGTAGTTAAAAAGTTAAAATCGTAACGTTTCAAAAAATGAAGCGCTAAGGCGTTTGGCATTGATCCATCTCTAAGGGATGCGCCATGCTCCGACTTTATGAAAGAAAGCTTGTAAAGTAGCTTGCGAAAGCGTGGTGACGCATCAAGTCAGTTTTCCTTCTTCCAAGAAACGTTTCACCGATTTACTGGTTCTGGCAATGTGGGGTTTTGTCTGTGCAATGTGAAGAATCGCATTGGCCCCCACTTTCGTTGATGGACAGCTCTTATCATTATGAATACAAATTTTTCACGGTGTGTTAGTGGCCTGATTTTGTAGAGCGATTACGTTTCAGTCATCTGCTTATAAAAACTACTGCATTATCCTAGCAATTGTGGTGCGGTAATTTTCACGTTTTTCCGTTCAAAAGATCAACTGTCTTTCTTTTCAAGGTATGCGACCACCTCGACCAAAGTGCTGTCCCATAGCAATGTACGAGTTGATGAAACGATGTTGGGCATTGGTTCCGGATGATCGTATTCGTCCTGAAGAAGCGCTTCTTGATCCCTGCCTAACACCGACGCGCTCAGAATTCATCGGTGTCTTTCCAACATAGCATGCTACGGAATCAGCACACATGTGCATAATTTTTGAGATCGTTGGAAACTTACTTATTGCTTTGTGTTTGTTAATATTCCGGGTTTTTTTTAAGATGGTCCTCTCAAATGCTGCGCCAGTTCTTATTTTATTTTCGCAGCTTCTTATAAAATACAATCAGCAAAATTCATCCTGTTGTTTTCCGTGTCAGTCCAATTTTTACCGGGTAATAACCTTTCTTGTTTAATTTATCACTGTTCCCTTATGTGAATACTTATATATGTATGTATCTGTTTCTGTGATCTTAAAACGTATTGTCCGAGACTGTTACTTGAGGAATTTTTACTTAACATAGAAGTTCAGTTTGCTAAAATGACGATGAATTTGCAAATATCTTGATTGGTACAAATATGGCTTCAAGAGAGATTAAGTAGCGTTGGAGAAGAAGTCTATCTTTTTGTTCTGTAACAAGATATTTTTGTTTTTTTATAGTTGCTGTGATAATACAGATTATGGGAATAGTCACCTGGAGAGATTCTTTTCGTTCAGTACCTATGCTAATCTCGTATTTTTCTACCTTCAATTTCACATTTAAAGACGAATTACGTCAATGGATCATTGACCACTCAGAAAGTTACGACGGATTGTAATGATTGGTTAACGAAAAACAATTCGATTTATTCACATGCATCTGCTATGATTTCGACTGCTACAGTGTTAGAAAAGCAATAGGAATTAAAAGATAAAGCATGGGACGTTGAGTAATGAGCCATCGTGCCAGAATTCTGTGGTTGGAGATCCCTCAGGTCCACATAGTTCGATAACTGATTATGATGAAGACTTGAGAACGTTCTAGCACAGCTGTCTTAGAATTCAACGTGGAACTGACTCGAGCAAAATTCAGCGACGCTCATGAAGAGAACAAAAACTTTTACTGGCAGTTCAACCCACACGCAAACCCGAAGACCTTGGCTGCTGATGGATACAGGTAACGAATTGAGACGAAATAATTGGATACGTACAACGCTTACCTAGTTGGATGTTTGAAGGGTTCGTCCTCACTGGTTGTGCGGACTCCAGCATAATTTCCATCTTTTCAGAGATTTGCTGATTAAGCCTTTGTGGTTTCCTGGAATCCCGAGGACAGCCTGATCAAAGTCTGGCTCAGGTCGTCATCACCACGAGCAGTCACAGCTCTTGTGGATCAGAGTGAGAGTTGCCAGCATGCGACTTTGATGCCAGGACGGTAGTGGAGCATGGTATTGGTTTACTCTTAGCTACGCCTCCTGATGGAAACACCAGACTCCTTCTTCCTGGTGGAAACGCTGGACACCTTCTCCTGCTCTTCCTTCCACCTTCTTTTCTTCCTGGGAGCACCTTCCTGAGGATGAATCCTGCGCTCTACATTGCAGCCCGACACCCAGGAATACCTTCCAGCCTCGATGAGGCAGTAAACCGTTGGGAGGATACGCGCAATATTTGTTAGTTCTCTAATTACGTATATTTTCATCAATTCCCACGTCACATGCAATGTACGGGTACCAGTGTTTCTACCATTAAAATCGTTTCCTAGCATGCACCACTTTTCGAAAATTTTTGCGTGTAGCTTCGGATTGTGTTTGCGGATATTTTCGTATTCGCTATAAATATCATTGAACACTGTTCGTGTCGATTCTTCCTGGAATACTAAGAAAGCCGTGTGGAGCGTTTTCACATGGATTGAAGGAAGTGTGTTCTTCCAAGAGAACTCTCGTACCAGTTATCCGGTACCAGAGAGATGATGTGCTTGGTGGGCTGGAGCGGTGCCAAACCAGCACCTGAATAGGTTGACGATGTCCGTATGACGGACGGGATCACCACAGCTTCGCTACCCTCACCTTAACCATCTATATAAAAAAGGCCGTAATATCGTTCTATTGCAGAAAAGGTTGACAGCACAGATTGAAACAAACTTAGTTCAAAGTTTGGAAGAGATATTCAGCAAGGTTTGCATTTCATTTTGTGTTACACCTGATCCTTCACTAATCACAAATCCTTCCGCCTATCTCCATGATTGGTGTACACTAGGGAAGCGATCTCGCGCATGTATGTGAAGAAACCTTTTGTATAAGTGGATAATTAATAAATATGCCTATTAGAAAGTGCCATTTAAAAAACTTTCATGCTACGAATAAGTTGACGTTAATTGACTAATAGAGGTTGCTACACATTTCTTCCCACGAATTCATTGTAAGTGATGAATATGAAGATATGAAGACTGATACTGAAAGCATGCATCGAATACAACTCATACGCCTAAACAAATGCATATTATTTATTATCATCTCAAACAGGAAACCGTTGTTTAATATTTGACTTATATGACTGACCTTTCAATAGCAGAAAACAGCAAACACAATCATTGAACACCACAGGAAATCCTGAATTAATTCGATTTTTTTTCAGGATTTCAGAATTTCTGTGCAAAATTTCTAAGAAGAGAAGCTAAAATTGACTTGAGTCAATTTTGGCTTCTTAGATAATTTTACAGAAAATTAAAACGTATGCTATAATTATTATATTATAATTAAAGGAAGGAAATACTGCACAGCACCAAGAATAAATTGTTCACGGGAGCAAATTACATCAAAGCGAGCACAGTCAAGTTGAGAATACTGAATAGCATGAAGTGGGGGTAGGATTAAGATAGTACCGCTACTTCCTCTATACAGTGCTACCGCAAAAGAGAACGAGAACATTACTTCCATAGAAAAATACACAATACAATACAACAGTAGCTGACGTTTCCGCAGTATCGCCTTCTTCAAAGCCGCTTTTTTTACATGATTTCCAATGAGGAAGGTTAAAACAGCTGATTATAGTCGCATATGGTTGATGAGTGTACCAAAGTATACCGAAGTATCGAGTCGGAGTGCTAACCATCCACACATTTTCGGCACCATGTTGAGGACTGTGGAAGGATGGAAAGTTAGGTGAATCAACAGCGTTAGATCAAACCAAAATGCATTGCACGGCGCCTCAAACCAGGCCTTGCACGAGGAATCGGCCATAAAATAGAGACAAATAAAATTTGTAGTGTGAGTGCGTAGTTCTCTTGTTCAGCAATCACGAGGTTGTTATACAGCATACATTTACTTCCATAGAAAAACGCACAATACAATACAACACAACACTAGCTGACGTTTCGGCAGTATTGCCTTCTTCAGAGCCGCTTTTTTACATGACTTCCAATGAGGAAGGTTAGAACAGCTGTTTATAGTCGCATATGGTTGATGAGTCAGGATTTTAATCTTCTAATTCCATGTACTGTTCGAACTGACAAAACATAAAAGGTAGGTGATTTAGATTTCTAGGAGACGAGTGGTATTTGAGAAATCTGACCGATTCTCGAAAGGGTACCATCGAGTGTCCTGTGCCTGATGTACACAGTTGCAGATATGGACTCATTGCCTTTTTTGATTAATTGCTAATAAGAAGCGCATGATGGCTTTCTTCTTTTTAATCTCGTTCGGTTTCTTTGCAGTCGTTTTTTATGTTCGCTAGAACTATCCGGAATGGTTTAAAAAATTAGCTATTCATTGGGCTTTTTCGTACAGGGCGTTTTTCCGCAGTCTTTCTTCGGATGATTTGCAGATCCTTCCATTTTTCTCTCTGTGAGACAATCACTAATAAGCGGATGAATGCAAGAAAGTATAGGCGTCCATAGAGATGTTTTTGCCTAGCTCGACGACGTGTTCATATCTTGTGCAGTGGGCTTGTAGAAGGCTTTGTGAAGATGATTTCCACTTAGTGCCTTTTTTTTCCTGTTTAAAATTTTTGTGAGATCAGTAAACAAATTGAATTCTAGTGTCCAGTTCTATTCAGAATATATGTGGTTGTGTGAAAAGGGTCAATGTTTCCAAATGGTTTCTGCATCCGTCATCCGTAGGGCGCGTGTGGCGCAGTGGTTGGAGACGCCACTGCGGCACGCACGTGGAAGCGATTTCTGCGCCCATGGCCCACCCAGCCTTCCATCCCTCCGGGGTCGGCAAATTGGTACCAGACTCGTCTAGGAGGATAGCAGCACTGGCTCGATACATCGGCTGGCCACCGCGAGTCATTGTAAAAGCCAGATATGCATTCAATCACCTCCAACGATACTTAATGAAGTTGAATGCATGGCGCATCCCTCAGGGATTGATCAACGCCGAGAGCTTTATCCTTTATGCTTTTCTGCATCCGTAGGTCTCAGTACGCTTAAGAAAATCCTTTATCAGTTTTTCTGCTGCCTATGTGTTCTTAAGATTGCTGAAACTTTCACCTAGTTTATTTTGAACTTCAAGCTAAGCTTTGTCCAAAGTGTTTTCTATAGTTTCGACGATTTCTGGAAAGCCTGTATGGTTAGTTCAACAAACAATGGAATCTGGGAAGTTGAATGATTAATTTAGTTCTCATTCTAATAGAGTGAGAATAAGTAGTATTCACTGATGCAAATCTTGCATTGTTGCAGAGCTGCTATTTGCCATGTAAAGAATAATGACCTTGTAACGATCAAAAAGAATCGGCAGCAAGTAGGTAAACGACATGGCTGGCATCTGGTTTCATCTGGTTTCATGAGGATTTGAGACGATTTAGTATACAGGGTGCTTAACAGAGTAGGTTAGCAAAGAAAGTAAGTAGTCATAGGCTCATAATAATGTTAGGCTAAGTGTATCCAGGTATGTTACTGCTATGCTCTGTGCATATGTTTCGAAGTGCGCTACTGCTACCTTGCAAAAGCAAATTGTCCAATAAGTGAAGAAAAAAGACCGGACAGAGGATTGAATTTTTTGTCATTATAGGTTTTCATAGATTTTTATGTAGAAGAAAATGGCATTTTTTGAAATCTGCATAACACTATGGTGGAACCGACCAACGCCTTATCTACGGGAAGATTTACAAGATGGGAAGGAACATATGCCACGTTGAGTTGAAAGAGAAAAGGCGAGTCCTTTACCTCCCATACGAAGATATGTGATTGAAGGTACGAAACTACTCCCCAGTATATTATTGGTATATTTCGGAGAAAGCTTCATAAGAAATCTGATATCTAGAGAGAATTCTTCGGCTTAGATAACGTGCGATACTTATGTAGGTACAGAAATTTTATTAGCAATACATAAACTTGCCGTCTAATGACTTCTCGAAAATGAAGATTTTTCAACAAAGGCCAAAGAAATCTTGGGTTCTCAGGGTTTCTCGACAATAAGAAGAACTTGTCCTACAGTAGTTTTTAAGTCGCTTCTTTTATTGAACTCTTTATCATAAAAGTTTTCTATACCTTTATAAACTACCATTCGAATAGGTATGAACATCCCTCACACAAGACGAGAAATTTTGCAGCAGACGGTAAGCGGGTCACCTTCGCTTATCTCAAAGAAACCAGCAATAGGAAACTGGGGCTATCAGACGCAGATCTTTCGCAACATTTTCTTAACTTCACTTAACTATCGCTTATATCACTTATTTGTGAGCTGACAGCTTTCTACACCAAGCACCCTGCTCACTGTTCACAAAAGTATTGGAAGGATTTCACTGGAAAGGAAATGTTTTCAAGCCTCAAGCAGAATTTCGCAGTTTAGACCACCAACGAGTACCCCGTTTTCATGCAAAATTTACATCTCAAGCAAGGCAATAAGAATGAGCCAGTGATATTGAAGACACTGCTATAGATGAATGGCAGAATTATAGAGTGGTCTAACCAAGAAGAACGCCCCCAGTTGCACTCTGTGCTGCGAACCTCTGCCAGTCATAACCATTTCGATATTAGATATCAGATTTGTTTCTTTATAGAACGTATAGGGAGAAAACCGAAGAAGTTCTTCCTGTGTTCTTTCTAATAGTTAATAGCCTACGGAAAATAAGAAACTTGCTTGTTTTCTGATAGAGCTTGTGGAGATTAGCATAAAACCTCTTTGTTGGCTGACAACTGCTTGAGTTATGATTTCTTGAAGGACGGATTTGGAGACGCTTTAATGGAAGACATTTATGCACAATGAATGTGAGGCACGAGCTTTTGTATTAATCCCTTCTCATATCCGCTCCAGTTGTTCTGCTTTTTTTCGTCATTCTTTCTCTGTCTTTCTACTGCTCTCCTGCTTCTCCTTTTTAGTTGTCGTGGTTGAGACTTTTTATTAGTTGTATTGTATGGCTCCAAGTGGAGTCAACGTTTCCTTTTTTTAACCTTGGACAAATCATAAGTGGCTGTGGTCAAGGAGGATTAATACGAACAAAATTCTGTCATAACGTACGTTAGCGTAGAAGAATTTAGCAAGTCCATCACAATCCGTGTCCCATACACACTCTGTCATGATGCTGAAAATAAAATTAGTAAAAGTTATAAAGATAATATGTAAGTGAGAAATTTGAAACAGTGGAGAGTTAAACGGCAAGTGTTTAATATAAGGAACGATAGTTCATATCGTAAAGGACAAACGATGAGGTGTTTATGGCATTCAACCTTTGTCGCATTATGGATGATCTATCCATTCACATTCCTTGGTTGAATGCATATTTGGTCAACAATAAAAGTACATACAAAAACCGAGTAAAACCTGAAGCTGCTGTTTTATGCTGTGAGACATTTGTGACCCGAATTTGTTGACTCTTGAGTGCTAAGGCACTAGTTTTGCCAGAGACGCGCGTCAAACCCAAAACAACTAGTGTATTTCGGTTCTCCCTCTAGCAGTGGATGTAGTCCTGTTTCTACATCATGAGTATAGAATTTTGTTAACAAATTAGTGATAAAAAACCTTTTCGACAGAGTGGCAGTGTCCGTCAAACGACCTGTCGTGGAAGAAAATTTTTGCTATTTTGATAAAACAGAAATTAGTAGTAGTAAAGTAGCAAATTAGTAGTGAAGTAAAGATTAGTAGTATAGTAGTTTGTAAAGTATGCCTCTTGATTGAATGGATAAAGGATAAAGCTCTCGGCGTTGATCAATTCCTGAGTGATGCGCCAAGCATTCGACTTCATTAAGCATAATTTGGAGGTGATTGAATGCATATCTGGCTTGTACAATGACTCGTGATGGCCCACCGATGTATCCAGCCAGTGTTATTATCCTCCCAGGAAAGTCCGGTACCACTTTACCACTTTGCCGACCCCGGAGGGATAGAGGACTTGATGGGCCATGGGCTCGGGGATCGATTCCATGTGTATGTAGCAAGACGCCTTCGACCACTGCGCCACACGCGCCCTTTCGAAATGTTTTATTAACTTCATTAATTGCTCTTGATATCGAGTTTAGCTATTCCTGTTCTGCGGATTACCATAAAAAGTCTAGCAATATGCGGTTCTAAAAGATCTTCACTTTTCATTTATTAAGTAATACCAATTTATTTCATTACAACTGCCAGGTCGTAAATAAAAGGTTTTATTTATTTTACCAAACTCTTGCACGGAGTTGTAATTATGAATGAAGTTGAGAATTAAAAATTTCAGGATTCATCACACTGGCAAAACAAACTTGGTTTTTTTTTCGAACGACTAATTTCTCTACCCATCGTTCTCGAAATGCCATTCATCCATATTCGAGTTTTGTCCAACTTTGCCTTTTCTTCACGAAAAGTCGCTTGACCAATTGCACATTTCTCCACACACATCTCTTACAAATTTTCCCACCATTAGGAACTTAGGGCTTGTTTGGGAAGGGATAGTATCAAATCCAGACCATTATTGTTAGGCATTATTATTAGGCATTATTGTTGAACATGATCCCTACTATTGATCTACCATTCGCTCCCATGTACCCATGTGTATTGGGCTTCTGGATTCGAATGTCGAATTACTATCCATTTTGGAAGATTCTGCTTCTAAAAACCGTTGTATGTTGTAGCCGGGCACCTAGTACTCTTTCAGCTGAATTAAGTGGTGAAGTACTGTAGTACTGTACACAGTACCGCCAAAAATGGAGTTTTCGCAGCACAGTGTTTGAAGATATCCTGCAATAAACACGGAATTTTCAAGTTTGATCCTGAGCTCATTGACCGTGCTTGCTACCTCTCCAGGGTCCGAAAACTGCATCCAAACATCTTTAAAAGATAGAAGTGGTCAAAGAATTTGTTGTTTACCTTTTATTCTTTACCAGTAAGTAACTATTTCTTCACCTTGTTGAATTTATTTCAAACACCTTGATCATCAGGGTAATTATAATCCCCCTTTTTTTTCAAATAAGTCAACGAAAAGGGGAGAAGAAGTTTTTTTTTCTTCCTGCCAGCATCTGCATCACCACAATTCCTCGTTTTTCACACTGTTGGCGAAACCTCGACTGTGTCAGAATTGATACGAGGTTTATTGACCACGTAATCATTTCAGGAACGCGTGTAGCGCAATGGTAATGCCTACCCTACAATACGCGCGTGTTCATTGGTTTGATCCATCATCCTAGGACCACCAATGCTTCCATTCTTCCAATGTTAGAAAGCTGATATCATGCTTTAACAGGATAGCAACACTAACTTAATACATCGGTCGAGCCACTCACTGCAAATCGTCGTACAAGCCAGATATGTATTCGATCAACTCTAATGATGTGTGATGAACTAGAATGCATAGCGCATCCACCGAGGGTTGGTTAACGCTCACTGCTTTATCCTTTTTTACAACTATCACTGCGGTTCTGCAAAATTTTTTATAAGTGAAAAATCGTTGTTTCATAAAGGAAAACTTAGTCATACAATGATTACATTTCCGAAAAATGGTTCAGTTGCATCTTTAACAAAGTACTTTGGGAAAAAAACACAATCGTTTTATTCAAGTTTCAATAACTGTTTTCTCTAAGAGGCTAGGAAACCACAACGGTGGAGTCTCATGCAATAGCACACGCACGGTCATTAGCTCAGTCCCACAGGTGGGCTACCCAGCCTTCGCCATCCTTCCCTGCTCATAAAAATTGGTACACCAGGCCTTGTGAGGGAGCTCCCAGCAAATCACAAAGGTCATCGACGAACTTTCTTATAAAAACCTTGAGAACGCTTGGGCGCAGCAGTTTCAGGCTTACAGTATGAATCAGTTCAAAAACAACACTGCTGAACAAGAAAAAAAATCCCCCAGGGGCGAATTCGCTGTCTCTCGTGGATGATAGGTGTAAAGATACTAAGCGAATGGAGAAACGAATGCTAGGGTCCATACAATACATTATGTCGGATGAAATGCATAAAATAAAATAGAACAAAATAAAAAAATAATCCTACTTTAATCCTTGACCATGCTGTTCGCCGATTGCCACTTGGACGACGAATTTATAGTGCGGAAGGTTCAGCGCTTAAAATTCTTAATAGAAAAAAGGTAGAGCTTGATTCATTACAACATCGTTATTGTGTGTGGTCTCATTTTTTAAAAAAATTTTAGTTGTATTTGTGTAAAATTTAGCATATCTTGGAGAAGATTGAGAGTAGAAGTATACGGCTGTCGGTGCTGATCAATCCCTGAAGGATGCTACATTAAGTCCACTTCATCAATCATTGTTAGAAGGTGCTTGAGTGCAAACCTAGCCTATACAATAACTCGCTGTGGGTTGCTGATGTGTCGTGTCAATGCTATTGTCCTCCCGAACAGGTCTAGCGCCTACGATGCACTGAGAAGCACCACCGTGTTTTGTCGTTGGAAATTCCGCTTGACTGCTTATGTTTGGAAGGCGAATTCCAACGAAGAAGACAAAATGTGGGCTGCGGAAAAAACAGATTTGCATTATCGTAGAGTAAAAGAACTTGCTTCTTATAAGCAAACATCTGCAAGTTTTAGACATTTTTACTTCAGTTGATAATGCTCATCATGAAATCAGATATGTTGGTTTAAATTTGATAGAGGATTGTCATCTTCGCACCATATTTGAGGTCGCATTGTAATATGGGGATCGAAGAAATAATTAAACCTATAATATTTTTATCCCATTCAAGTCTTCGTCTAGGCATGTTTTTTATTAGAATGATCTGGAAATCGGAGCAAGTAATCCACAACGAGGTGTCGTTCTATAAAATCGTTGTTGGAAACTTCAACGCCAGATAAGGGGCGGTCAACGAAGATGAATGCAAGAAAGGGAAATTCGGAATAGAAGAGCGAAATGAAAACGAAAATTGTCTTTCAGGACACCTGCCTCGTTTCCATGGGAATTCACATGTCGAGAACAACGATCGCCGAAGGACATGGAAGACCCCTAATGGAGCAACCCATGCAAGGACCGTTCATGTTCTCACGGCAAAAATGGTGTCCCTTTAACACCTTGCTGGTAACTGTATTCCACACCGGATCTGATAACCGCCTTTTCCGTGTGTGAACTCATTTGAGCCTTTGAAAGAACTCCTGTTATCGTCCAAGAAGAACGAAGCAATCGTTTAACAAGGATGTCCTCAATAAAATCCTTTCCTCATACGACTGGGAGCTAAACGAAGACTGATTGAGGAGCACATTCTTCTTGGTGAAGGACTTGAAACTTGTGTTGAACTCGTCTCACTTCTTTAAATGAGAAGTACAGACCGCGGGTGCATTACTATTAAAGAGGTCTTCGAAAAGATAAAAAAACTGCACCTTGGTTCCACTACAACATACCTAACATGGCTAGTAATAAGTGGCAGTTGGAAAAAAAACTTCATAGGAAGCCTTATGTCGATATAAACAGAAAACGTTTTGGAAGTAGCTCAAAGACGATCTGGTTTGAGGAACTGCCGCTGGCATTGTAGCAACTATAGTGTTCCCCTATCGGCCCTGACGATCGAGGCATGTAGATTCTAATGATTTTTTTCAATTAATGAAGTTTCATAAAGTTGTTTTGTTTTAAATTAAATTAATGTTTTAAATTTAAAGTTGTTTTAAATTTATAAGTTGATGTAGTTTCCACGCAAGTGGCTAGTAGCAAAGGGATGTTTTTCTAGAGATGTCTCATTATCGACGAAGAGCGAAATTGGCCAGTTTACAGTAAGATTTCCAAAATCAGCTTTTTCAATGTCATCGTTGTTTGTACTATCACTAATAGATGGAAAAAAGCAAAATGTGCAGTAGTAACGTGAAATGGGTAACCGTAAAATGTGGGTGTAATTGAGAAATAAAAAACCGTGAAGAAAGTCAAGAAACCCACAATGCTCTGTCTTTTGCTTATTGTCCATTTTTTTGACTACAGGGCGTTATGTGAAATACAACCACAAAGTTTTTGAGATATAATCAAAACGAAGGACCTTAGCTAAGCTTCGAACTCGACATTACCATTTCCTGGACGTCACATGTTTTCCACTGCATCAACAGAGGCCCATACTTTTCCTTTTTCTCTTCCATTTTTTGTTCTAGCGGTGCTATCAGCAACCACAATTCGATGTTCAGTGCCTATTTATGCTCACCAAAGAATTTCCGCAGACGGGTGATCGCTGATAGCACCGTCAGTAGAAAAAACTGGCTGAGAGAAAGCAAAAGTTAGGGTTTCGGTTGGTTCAGTCGATAACATGTTAATCGCCAGAAAGGGTAATCGTGAGTTCGAAGAGGAAATGAGGCTCCGTATTTTGCTCTTACCTCAGCACCGTTGTGTTTGTATTTTAAACAACCTGCTTCATCAATACTCAAGTGTTTTTTCTCACTGGGTGATGCCAAAAAAAAGTGCTCGTTGAGCCATGAAAGTTTGTTAATACACCGTTATTAACTTATGATAATCACTTAGCTAGTGAAGCGAGTAATGCAGTGATTAAAGGTGCCCTGAAATGCACCCTGCATGATTCCCTTCTTCAAATTCGCATCCATGGCTCACCAAGCTCTCTCCATTCCTCCATGGTCGACAACCAGACTTGTCTGGGAGGGTAAGAACGAAGTGAAACAGTGGCAGCCCACCACAAGTCGCTGCCCAAGTCAAGTTTGCATTCCTTCACCTCTACAATTATGTCTAGTGCAAGGCACATCCCTCAAAGATTGATCGACCCCAAAAACATTATCTTTCTTTGTTCACGGAGTAGGGAAACACTTTTTAGCGTATTTGGCCGTCAACTGATCAATGCTTCGTCTTTATAGATTGCCAGAAAGTTAGCTACTTTAGGTTTAGGTTTCATTTTGGAAGACTTGAGATCTCTAAGATTACTTTAAGTGTATCAGTGCTTGCAGATAGAAATATCGAGAACTTGATTATTATGGATATTAATTTGTAAATATAGTGCATAAAGTTTTTATAGAACAATATTACCGTGAACAACGGAGTGAGAAGCGAGTTTAATTCCAATTTTTCGGCTTAGCTGTATTAGCACCAATATCTGTCCGTTTTTCAGCTATCACCGCTGTTTATTTTATCAGAACGACTGGTATTTCATGCTAATATGACCTCTTTCGTAGGTTTAGTGTCGATCTATGAGAGTAGATGACACCTCGGTGACACCTGTAACCCTCCACCCCTTCGGTCATGTAGCGTGTTTAATTGTGGGATTCATGTTGCTGAATTATAAAGCAAATTTTTCGGTCGAAAGATTTCAGAAGTCGTCGCACAACAAAAATCTCTACTCACTGCTCACGGAATTTTGAAGTCAGAAAGCTATTAAGACAAGGATTCACTGAATTCTACAAAAGATTTAGGATTACTAGTCAAATTTCCTCACAAATTTCCGAGAAATACCTGACAATTAACGGGAGAGAAAGGTTTTAATACCTTTTAGACGTTCACGGATCACTGATGCGACCGTATCTGACTGTAAAGTGGCATTTTCGAAGTTCTTCAAGCTCAACATTTCCTCAGCAACACTACGCAATAGCGCTTCACCATATACGGGACGAAATCTAAATGAATCTTTTTGCCAGCTCTTACTAATTGTTCTGGATTTTTGTGCCGGTAATGCACTCGTTTCAAATGAGGACGTGGAGGTGTGAGGTAGCATCTCTTCCCGAAAAAGTGGACGAAATTAATATTTCACGCCAGGCTTCATATACAAAATGAAGACAAATTTAAACTCTAAGAAACCAACGGTAATTTAAGAATGCGTACTTTTCATTCCGTTTCGGACGAAGGACAAAGTCGCGTGTGATGTCGACTGCCATGTTTGGTCGAATGGGACATTTTTGGTTGCCAAGGTGACAGTATAACAATTTCAAACAGCTGAAGAATGTAGTCGTTCATGCTTTCATAACCCTGGAATGAGCAGATGTAGTATTATTTTTGACCCACGCACTAGTTTTACAGAGAACATTTAAATTGGGCACAATAAATTAGGACTTTTTTTTATTTACAGCCTATTCTTTTTTAATGGCCGGGTATGTTGTGAAATATAACTGCAATGATGCTGAGAATGCACAATTTAAATTATACTGTGACTGATACTACTGATTTAGCTTAACAGTGTTTAATGCCGATTTGTGCTTAACGGATCAATCCCGTTGACAGGTGATTGCTAATAGGACGCATAAAAAACTGATGAGAGGAAGAGGAAACGAAGAACCCTCAAAGTTGGTAGTGAAAATGTTAGGCTCCAGAAAGGGTAATAACTTGTTCGATCCCCACCACACTAACCTGCGGTTCAGAGTTTTGCAAATATCTCAACATCACTGTTTCAGTGAAGGGCGCATGTAGCGCAGTGGTCGGAGGCTCCCTGCAATATACATGGGATCGATCCCGCGACTGACGGCAAATTGGCATCAGACTTGTGTGGGAGGATGGCAGTACTCGTTCGATACATCATAACGCCATCGCGAGTCATTATAAAGGCTAGATATGCATTCAATCGCCTCCAGCGATTCTTAACTAAGTCGAATGAACGGCGCATCCCTCAGGGATTGGTCAACGCTGAAAGCATTACCCTTTAATATTGTTACAATAAACATTAGTTTTAATATCTCAATAAGTAAAAAACATAAATAGTCAAGGTAATCTTTTTTATTCTTGAAATGAAACAAGCAACAGCATCCCCCACTGCAAATAATGAATTATTTCGCCTGTTTTGCCTCAAAACACTGCTCGTTCATTGTCACTAACAATAACTGCTTTTTATATGTTTAGATAAAACTCACTTGCATATACCTAGAAGCACTATTTCCGTTTCAGAATGCGACGTTTTGATAAAGGAATCCTATAAGAACAGAATACGTTGGTTTAACGACCGAAGAAACTAGGAAAGGGTCAATGGAGAGTGCTTACAAACTTTACCGGTAGAAGCATAAAAATTTAAGTTGTTTGGCGTTAATCAACCGCTAGAGATGATCCATGCATCCAACTCCATTGGTAACATTGAAAAGGCAATTGGGTGCATGTTTGGTCACCGCAGGCCGTAGCCTATCAATATATCAACTCAGTGTTTCCTGCCTCTCAGAGATGTCTTATAAAAATATGATGACCTCAAAGAAATGAGGAGCTTGTTTAGAACTGGCAGAGCAATCAAACCGGCAATTTATGCTTTACAAGCTACACTAATTTTCCTATGACGGAGTAAATTCGTCAATCAATAAATAGCTCTAATAGGCACAAACAAAATTCCCATTCGTGCCCTTTTTATGTCAAACTAGTGCACTGCACTCTTTCGTGGAATACGAGGAAGATGAACCTCATTCCTTTGGCGCGATGTCCTTTATTTATGTGTTTGAGAGAAGGTTGCTATGATGAGTCTCATCCACATTAAGGGAGCGTAATAAAACCGTGACTAGATGGATGACACAATGTTAGCGATGATGATCATCTCCAGTACGGTGCAAGTTCGTTCCTAGTCTAGACTCAACAGGCGCCTTATCTCTCCGGGTTGGGAAATTGGTAACGGAAATATCCATGGTAAAAATTACTTTTTGAAATCTAATTGGAAACGCTCGGCTCCGGCTATTTTAGGGCTCCAAGGAGAATAGACTCAACGAGAATTCTACGACATTCACGATGAAATGAAAAGTCCTCAAGCAGTAGTCTAAGCCACGAGATGGTGTATGATGCATGCAAAGACACGAATAGAACTTTGAAAAGTGCTAGGATTTGCACAATAGACGTGAAGAGTGGTTGTATAAAAAAAATGAAATCCTCATTGTAGATTAAAAATCGACATCATTATCTGCATCGGCAGTCAGAGCACGGCGGTATATTATAATGTTCTACTGTCCGACATGTAAAGAGTCCAATAAGAAAAGAGAAGACATTTCACATGGAAACTGACTGCAAAAAAATGTTTAGCAATATAAAATATGCTTATAAAACATTGGCACAGTTCCACTATTATTTCTAGTAATCAAATTCTAGGTGTTATACCCTTCTATGCGTTTGATGTGTCGCACTCGATAGCTGTAGATAAGTTCAACTGCTGTTATCACTTTTTAATCTGTGCATGGTATTGAAAGTCATAGCTACTTTAGAATCGATGTAGTGATAGAGGGAAAGAACTCACTACGGCGACGGAAAACAGAAAGGCCGCGTAATAAAGAGTGGAGGAAATCGCCTTGCTACTGAGTATCGTTGTCATGGCCATTCCACAGTACTTCATCGGTGAATGTATCAACTGTTCATTTTATCTCTAATTTTTTAATTACATGGCATTTATTGGATTAATGGACCAGCCGTATCCTCTCTTTCATCCTGTTCGCTATCGTAAATCGGTCATTCATATGCTTTACTGTCTCTTTAGAACTTCTTCGCAATGAATGTTGTTAAAGCTGGTCGAATTGAGGTCCTTCCTGCAATCCTGGGACGACTCTAATAAGGCATTCCCAGGTTTTCAGTTCGGCCAGTCTTTGTCTCTGCAGAAGGAGCCCTTATAAAACAACTCTGTTACAAATTTGTGTATGCAGGTGACTTCGTTGGCCTGGGTTCTGTACCAGAAACCGCGTGTATATTGTACCAAAGCTCCAACCACCGCTCTTCTCGCATAAATGTGTATTTTTGACATCGAAATAAAAGAGTAGGAAGCGTGCATAGTTCCCTAGTTAGTCGATCACCATGTGATCAAAGTCAAGCAATGCTGAAATAAAAAAAAAACGGTTTGCGAAATCGAGATGCATTAGAGGTAGCCTTACAGGCTGGTGTTTTTTTTATTAATTTGAACGTGCAAAAATCATTAACAGAGGAGCAGGTAGGGAGACTAAACAACGATCTAGCAAACAGTGTTTGAAATAAAAGCTATCAATGATTTTAAAGTTGCTGAGATATTTGCAAAACATTAGACCGTATATGTCTGCGGTAAGGAACGAACTCGCTATTACCTTTTCCGGCGGCCAACGCTTTCACCACCACACAATGTGGCCCCTCGTTTCGACTATCTCTCAGCTAGTTCCATCGAGTCGTGCCATCAGCAATCACCCGTCAACGGGATTGATCTGGGAAACCTCATACACATCCCACATCGGCATTGATCCCAGTTGATTTAAGGCTATAGATGAAATCACAATGCACTTCTTTTTATTTACCCCCCGGAAAGGGTAATAGCGCGTTAGTTTCCCACCCACCTGCTGTCCGGAGTTTTGCAAACATGTCGGCAACATTATGGTTGCATTTCGCTTAATACCCTGCCGTAAAAACTGTAGCAGGCATAAAATAAAATGTAAAACATTATCAATGATTTCGTTGTAATTAGACGATAAAGTGTAACTCAGACGGGGTCGATCCGTCTCCTTGGGATGCGTTATACATTCGATTCCGTTCGTAACGTCGCTGAGGTGAGTGAATTCGTAGTTGGGCTATTCAGTTACATCTGCTGACCTCACTAGTCCGTAGAGATGGTAGAGTTGTGAGGCCAAGATGCAGTGTCTAGCCAACGACCACGTGTTTTTCAATGCACCTCAGGTCATTGTGCTATGCGCACTGTGTTCTATACATGTAAGTTGGAAGACTCACTATTTCCTTTGGCTCTTTCTTATAATCGAACTGCATTTTTCGATTACGTAGTTTGCCTGAAGATCATCTCTAATCTATAGAGGTAACACGCAGCGTTTTCTACTTCGTTTTTTCGCCTGTTTTTGATTTGCTTTCGATATGCTTCGTCTTGACAACAGAAACGAGTTCCATGCCCTTCACCGTGTTTCAACTAAGTATAAACCTAACATAAAACGAATATGAAACACGTAAATGAGATGATTGATGATTTCGTCTTGTTTTGAAAACAACATAAAACCATAACTGGACCGATGATATGCACTGAATTAAACGCCATTGAAGTATGAATGACGCTCATCATTAGGTCTTCATTAGGTTTAGAACTACTATCAGTTAGAATAAGCTGAATGCTTATTTCCAATCTGTAGTTGCCATTAACACTATTGTCGGTCGGAATAGCTGTCATATGCCTTTTCCATTAATGTTGCTTGATCAACTCGCTTCAGTAAGCTATACGTATTCACACCTTTTCTTTTGTCCAATGTTTCAATACTGTTTCGACGAAAAACTTAGTGGGGAAAGAACGCACTAATGTCCTTTCCGGTGATGGGGAGTAACGCGTTCACCACCACACCATGCGGGTCCTTCGTTTCGCCTGCCTCTCAGCTAGTTCTATCGATCTTTTACCATCAAAGATCGATAGAAATCGATATAAAATTGAAAAAATTGATAGAGTTAGCTGAGAGATAGGCGAAACCAAGGGCCCGCATGGTGTAGTGGTGAACGCGTTACTCCTGGGAAAGGACAATAACATGTTCGTTCCCTACCGCAAGCACCTGCGCTCCGGAGTTTTGCAAATATCTCAGCATCATTAAAGTTATATTTCGTAGTGTATAACCTGTAATTAAAAAGAGTAGGTAATAAATAATAAGTTAAAATTGTGAAAAGCTTAGTGTAAAAACGTTTTCCAACTTCAGCAGCTATGTTGGACGCATATATTGCAACAGGATGAAGGTGCCACGCAATACACAAAATGATTAACGGTTCGATCCTGCGCGCAGGGCTAGCGGTTCTATCCATACTTCCGAGATCTGTAAAGTGTTCCTGGACTTGCATTAGAGGATAACAACACTGGCTAAATACATCGCCAGACATTATAGGGGCCAATTATTCATTCGATAACCTCCACGCCGCGTAATAGAGTCAGTGCATGGCTTGTCCCAAAGGGATAGATGAAAGTCACACCTTGTTTACTCTTTTTGTCTCCATAATATTTTTGAATGACCAATTTGGGAGCACTGTTTTCTTCAATTTTTTGAGAACAATTGAAGTAATTCGTAAAGAAATTGGTAAATATGAGCCGTTACTATCATATTGCTCAACATATCGCACCATCACAGTGATGCTTTGTAAATGAATGATCTTGGAGTGTAAGCTTCAATACATCTTTTTTAAAAATTTGGATAGGATGTCAATGACTAATGCTTATGCTTAGGGTCTTAAGTCAACTCACTCGATAGATTTTGTATGGATAGAGGAATTGCCTTGTGAGAGCTTCTTATCCTATGACACAGATCCATTGAAAGCAATCTGCTTCCACACTTGCATTCCCTTTTTACAGGATACTACCTTCGATAGTGAGATGTCTTAGTGAGTTCTAAGAAACCTACTATGTGGAAAAAATCACAGAGCCACTCGTAACATCACGGCTCTGAGGAAGGCGAAATCGCCGAAACGTCAGCCACCAGCGCCAACAACAACGAAGATACCTATACCAGCCTCGTATCAGCTACAGAGGATCAGTTTATAAGACCATATAAATAAAAAAATCACAAAACATTTTACTGCTGCCTCAAGACACTTTCGCTACCTCCTTTTGAAGCCTTCACCAATTTTTGACATTTGATGAACCTGTCATTGACAACAAATTTATGAAAAGAATATGAAGGAAAAAGATTATTTGCTAGGTTGTTCCGAACTCAATGCTCGATTTATACTTTCATTTCTTCTGTATATGCTTTAAAAAACCCTTTTTTAAAAATATTACGTCATTACACATACAATTTTTATTTCTGTGTAACTTTAAAAATTAAAATTTCAGGTATCAAAAGAGCAACTTCAACAAATCTACTTCTCCGGCATTAAACTCCTAAGAACGTACCGCAAATGACATGAAGCATATTACGGTATCAAGAAAATGTTAACGAACGCAGTGAGATGTTGATTTGAAACACTTCGTCGTTGCTAATTCCTCTTTGAAGTTGAGAAATGTCGCAGTCCTCGTTCAGCTAATCAAGGTGGTGATTTGAAGGCTCTAGTGAAAAGAAATACACGCACAATTCTTCGAGAACTTCCTGAAGAATTCAATGCAGAATTCGGTATGAACTGTTTTCAGCAGAAAGGTACCAATCATTCTCAACGATAACACGGCTGCAAGTTATGCTTGCGATGTTGCTAAGTTGAACGACCTGAGCACTGCCTCATTTGCCACACATTTCTCGCCTAGAAATCATAAGTTCTCTAAGCATTTCAACAACTTTCTCTACGAGAAATCTTTCAGGTACTAATTAGAGAAGGAAGTTCTCGGTCTCCAGAAATGCAGAATTTTATGCAACCGGTGTAAATAAACTTTTTCCTCGTCGACAACATTAATTAGAATTCAACAGCTTTTAATTAGAGTAGTAAGAGTTGACTAGTAAAATATACTTACTTACTTGGATACTTGGACGGTCCGTCTTCACGAGTTGTGCGGACCCCAGCACATATGCAATTCGTTGCTTTCTCTCGCAATCGTAGTCCATGAAGGTGGTCTTGTTCGAGCATGGTAGCGCTTGCGAGTCTCATACCATGATCTGTAAAACACCTGCAGCTGCGGGTACAGCTGATTAACTTTGTTTACGAACCCGTCCGCCCAACGTGTAGGTGGTCGCCCAAGGAGACATTTGCATTCTCTTGGAGTCCACTCTACTGTTCTTTTCGTCCATCTGTCGTCTGTTCTTCTCATTATGTGACCGGCCCATCTATGTTTCGCTCTCGATGTATATTCTCCTGGATCTCGAAGATGTGACAAATTTCGAAGGTTAGAGCTTCGCATTCCGGCTAGATATTGAGAGTGCCGGTTATGTCTTAGAAGACATCGCTCAAGCACTCTGTGAGTAGTGCGAAGAATTCTTGACGTTGTTGAAGTATCAAACCACGTCTCTGCACCATAACAGAGCGCTGGGAGGATCGTAGAATCGAAGAGACGAGCGCACTCTTTCGGGTTCTTCAGTTGGTCGGTGGCTTCTTTGAGAGGCCCGAATGCGGCCCAAGCTGCTCTCCTTTTATCTTGTAAAATATATGCTGAGGTAAGGTATACTACTTTAAAAATGCTGATAGAAATACGCCATTAATTTCTGGATAACCTAATAGATAGAGATTCAAGGTTCTGTGCATTCTATGTTTGTCATGTGTTGCGCCATGGACAATGTGCCTCTAATTGAAGTATTTCAAACAAACCCACAGGTTTGCAAAAGCCTTTTACAGTCTGCTGTAATCTTCTAGACAAAAAAGGGCGCGCACGATTGTTCAACGGTATGCATTGATTTAAATGCATGTCTAACTATTTTATGCTGGTAATTCAGTAGTTTTCAACGATTAAACGAGCACATTCTACGCAGCTCATAGTAGACTTTAGTTATTGGCATAATACACAATGCACATCTGTGCATATTCCAAAATAAGAAGCAGATTTATTGTACTTATTCTATTGCAATTAAATTCTGATTTTCCGCAGAACATAAATATTCTCGCATCCTTTCCTGTCGCTAAGGCTCATTTCTCGAGCAGCGAAGCAACTGAACGAACCAGTTTTCTTCCGACGGGACGAGATCGTGTGTTCTCCAGTGGATCACTAAGCAATAGTACTTGCTTTCGAAAATTTATACAGTTAAACATCGTTTTCGATCTTTTGCCAAGCAATTTTAAGTTTCAACACGTTTGTGATTAAATGCACATTTTTCGATACTTTGTGTATATACCTACAAAGGATCCTTAAAGCCTTTAAATAAAAAATCTCACGCCTGAGCTTATGAACTCTTAGAGTTCACAAGAGATCGCTATATTCTTAGCACCTTTGTTGGAAAGTAGGCTGTACCGTTGTAAAAGTACTGTTTAAAATTGATCATCGTAATAAAAAGAAATAACGTCGTATTTTGTTTTCGAAGACAAGGGCGTGGGAAAATCCTTATTGAACTTGATGCAAAAGGATTTCAATAGGTCAGAATGGCAAACTAACTTGTTCTATTTCTCATTTTTTTGTTAAAGGACATGATAAGATAAAATCTGTAGAACAAGTCCATCAATATTGTGAGAACATGTTCTCGGCAACAAAATGCCTGTGTTGCAATGTTGCTAAGAAGAGTCACGTTTTGTTTTGTTTTTCTTTTCTTTTTTTACTTGATCCGATAGCAAATATCGCTCCAACCCTGGCGCTCCATTCACTCGATTCGCTTGCTCGTTTTCATCGCATCTACGAAGAGAATTTTCATCCACTTGCTGCTCACTGTAGTTTCTTTTTTCTTTTCGGATTTTTACATACTCGAAAAAAGACTGTAATCAGTGAGTCGAGAAATCCGCCGGCAAAATGCTTCATCGAGCAAATTTTTTCCGAATTTGTTCTAGTTTCCAAATAACTCACTGAAACTTTCATTTACTGTATTCGTTTTTCTTCCTTCTTTGTTGCTTTTCTTCTCTTTAACTTCAAAAAATACTTTGTATTTTCGTCAAAAAAAAGCATAAAACTTACATAAATGTAATTATTTGGAAAAAAAACCAAAATTTCTTTCGTATATAATTAGAATAACAGACAAGGTAAAAAGTTGCTCCCACGATAGACTTTCTACTAACCTCTGCGTTGGATTATAAAATGTGAAAAGTTGTATCGTCACGTTCAAGATTTTTTTTTCTACAGATCAGCATCGGGGTTTCATTTTCCCGGCTTTTTCTGACCTCATTAGAGTTCCAATTTTTCAACTCGTAGGCGGGCGCTGTGTTTTTTTGCATCGTCATCAAAACCGACAACAAACTTGTCCATCATTACGAGTTGCTTCCTCTTTGAGCAATTGCTATGTTCAAAAACTTTAAGAGAAAAAAAACACAAAACAAAAAACCACAGAGGCTATTGACCTTGTTGTTCAAAATAAAGTAAAAATGAAGGCTTGTTTTATTGCCTTAGCTTTTGGTATTTATCGTAGCTAGAACTAAATCCAATAGTTAAAACTTGCACAAGTGACGGCATAATCGTTCGACTTCGCAAAATTGTGAAATTTCTTTTGCATGCAAAAATTACTGTTTTGGACAAAAACAGCCTTAAAAAAATTTTCATGGTGTTATTTTACTTCTTATTCTTATTTAACAATTTCTTCTTCATTACAAGCTCCGGCACCACGTGTTACACAGTATGGACCATAGCACATCTTGCATTCGATTTCTTTGCTGGAATTCAATATCGACGAAGAACGAAGGTCTTCTATCCTTTTTGCAAATGGAGTCGGCCGCTTCTCGAGCAATCTTTTTTTGCCTTCGTAAAAAATTTCGTTGAATGCTGGTAATGTCCCTCTTGAATGTTGGAATGGCCGCCCTTAGGCACGTCGTTACATGAATTAGAGGGAGCGAGAATGACCCAGATCGGTCTAGTGCCAATTTTCTGGCACCAGAAGAATTAGAAGCTTTATGAACCTGGGCGCGTGCGGAGCAGTGGTTGGAGGCCCTACTGCGACACGCACGTGGAATGCGTCCATGGCCCACCAAGCCTTCCATCCCTCCGGGGTCAGCAAATTGGTACCAGACTTGTCTGGGAGGATAGCAGCACTGGCTCGATACATCGGCAGGCCACCGCGAGTCATTGTAAAGGCCAGATATGCATTCAATCACCTCCAACGATACTTAGTGAAGTCGAATGCATGACACATCACTCAGGGATTGATCAACGCCGAGAGCTTCATCCTTTATCCTTTATGAACCTGAAGCGATGAACTAATGGTTTAGTATGTTGGAGCATCCTCATTCCTAAAGGGAACAGTATCCTCCACTGTCTGCACCGCTAGCGAAACCATTTCATTTACTTATTTATCTATGCGCTACTCCATCACGTATTTTAAGAACTCCAGCAATTCTTTTATTCGGTTATTTATCACATCCACAAATAAGCGTGCGCTCTTTTGTCATGTGGTGTCATCATTTTCTTAATGACTATCGTTGAATACTTGGATCGAGTTGACTCATTCCTTGAATAATGCAAGAACACTATTAGAAGTTACTAGAACGTTCCCAAATCAAAAGTTCGTCTTTGTGGACCAAACGATTTTTTCTCTAGGACTGTGCGTTTTGCTTGTCTGACGCGTGGTCAAACCAGCCACCATATATACATTGCACGGCGTCTCTAACCACTATGTTTTCTTATGCTTAATGACTTCAAACGATTGAAGAAAGATAACAGCCAAAAAACATCAGTGATAAGTATTTGTGAAGTGTATAGAAGCATAGAGGTCACGAGTATGAAATTTTGCTTCATTTTCAGTGATAATTTGTAATAATGCCCTAGTGCAGTGCTGCTGTCGTTGTTCATCACAAAGCGCATTACAGTGAAATTAATGAGATTGCGCAATTTTTAGGGTTTTCATCGGATGCAGCCAGTTTTCTCATTATCGACCAGCGATGAGTGCTACAAATACTTAAAAGCTTACAAATATTTGAATATATATGTATGTTTACATATAGAGAAATTACAATATTAAGAACTAAAAATATTAGACAATGAGTAGAACGCGTAAAGCCCTCGTCATGTCGAAGTTGATGCCACTATGACACCTATAGGAATCTCATGAATGAACAACCATTTTACGATTTACATAGAGATTATGAAACTTCTTGTTTCGGTCAATAACATCATTTATTTCGTTTAAATGTATGTGAACAATGAATTATTATTGAAATTTCAGTTTTCTTTCGTAAGATTCTATCTAACGGCTTTTCATTTCATTTTCCCACTTCCTATTGTTGTAGTACGAAAAATAAAGTAATTTATTCACTAGTCCGATAGTGGGAAGTGGAAGGATGCACATCTGAAAGAATCTTAGTGGAAAGGAGAGCGAGAAAGAACTGATTTGAGGTATTTTTGAAAGGCTTAATTCCAGTTTGCATTGCTTTCCTGGAATTCTTCATGCTGACTTCATTTACTACAGTATGACGAATTTTGAACCCTGCATAAATAAGAATAATAAATCAGGTTAATTTATCAAAATTCTTAGAGGCTGACATGTTCTTCGTTAGCACCATGGCTTCAGTTCGCAACTTTTTTTGCTAATTTCAACGTGCAGAGGTAAAAAAATATATAAAAGTGCAAGCATGGATGTACATATATATGAAACACGGGTTGATTGACAGATTTTGGCAAGTATATCTTGAATCCATGTGGTTCTTTTTTTAAATGCCATTTCATTGCTCGTTTCTGAATCTCAGATATAAAAGATCATGCAGAAGCCTTATAATCGCATTGTCACCTTTTCTCGATGCATTCGATTTCCACTATTTTTTCCTAAGTCCATGCCTTTAATAATTATCTCTAGTCATCTACTCTTTTCGTAAAAGTATACAACAGATGAGTCCTCATATCATCTGATTGTCAGCGTGTTCTTAGAGGCGTTCAACAAATAATGGTTTCGGTTGTTCCTAATGGGGTTTCGTATTCGGGCCTTCAAGCGTTTTAATGAATGTGTGGGGTGATTTGAACCAACGGAGTCATATTCGTTACGTCATAACGTCCCCACCTTCTTCTGCCCCGTTCACAATCTCCCATCACTTTTCTCTCCTTCTAAATATTACTGCGCTAAAACTTGTATTCGTTGAAACATTTTGAAAATTTTTTATGAATTTGATTTAAATTAGATTCCTATCTACCGTGAGCATACGGTGTCGCTTGCCAAGGAACACAGTAAGCTGCCATTGATACTGTAGTGTTTAGAGACAATGATATTTCGACTTGTGGCTTCGGTTATTGTCATGTTCATTCTTATCACAACGTCATTTGCCGAAATTGAAAACAATATGGTGAGACTAACTTTTTTGGCCCAACTGTAGTAGTACCACAAGAGATTTTTATATCAAAAGAGTTCATTCAGGACATGACGCCGCTTCGATACACATTCTATCCAGACATCAGCGCTTATGCACCTCAGCAGTTCAGTCAAGTACGACTAGTAAGTTCGTAAGCTGTCAAAAGAATAATACTGTTATCGCAATGCAAAATATTGAAATAAATAAAAGGACTAATAGGCGTTAAAAGTAAGACGTATTAATCTCCTTAGCTGTTTCTTATGTTTTTATCGCTTTCTATTCAAAACTAAAAGGAAAAGTCACTTACTACGTAAATTTTTTAACAATGAGCAAAATTATTTGCATTATTACATAAATTGGGAGCTTGTGGCCCAGTGATCGGAGCAACCCTGCAACACGCACTTAGAATTGATCCCGCGCCCATGGCACAGTCAGTCTTTCATCACTCTGAGGTCGGCAAATTGGTACCAGACTTGTCTGGGAGAATAGCAGGACTGGCTCGATACATCGGTATGCCACCACCAGTCATTGTAAAGGCCAGATATGCATTCAATCACCTCCAACGATGCTTAATGAAGTCGGATGCATGGCGCATTCCTCAGGGATTGATCAACGCTGACAGTCTGTCCTTATCCTTTATCACGTAAGTTAAATTTTCAATTTTTTAATAGTACAGTTACTGCTACTACTATGTTATTATTAGATTTTTTCCAGAAAAATTTTAACGGCCCATGGCACAGTCAGTCTTTCATCACTCTGAGGTCGGCAAATTGGTACCAGACTTGTCTGGGAGAATAGCAGGACTGGCTCGATACATCGGTATGCCACCACCAGTCATTGTAAAGGCCAGATATGCATTCAATCACCTCCAACGATGCTTAATGAAGTCGGATGCATGGCGCATTCCTCAGGGATTGATCAACGCTGATTCAATCACCTCCAACGATGCTTAATGAAGTCGGATGCATGGCGCCTTCCTCAGGGATTGATCAACGCTGACAGTCTGTCCTTATCCTTTATCACGTAAGTTAAATTTTCAATTTTTTAATAGTACAGTTACTGCTACTACTATGTTATTATTAGATTTTTTCCAGAAAAATTTTAACGGTTGGACATGCTTTAATCGTTGCTTTGCAAAATCGGTAATGGCTGGTGTTCGTACGAACAATATTATTGTAAGAGAAACTTCTGAAAAAATTTTGATGAAACAAACTTTAGGAAGAAAAGGTTCATGAAATATTTTCATTAGTTTAAGGGAAAAAAGGGCACACCATGTCGGCTAAGCAGCTGAATTTAAAATCGTTCAATTATTTCTTCGTACTAAACCATTAAAATTAACATTATTTCCTTACCAGGAAGTATACCAGTTGTTAGAATCACATTGGATAAAAACCAGCTAGAGCAAAATATTCCTTTTTCTTTGTTTTTTTTCTGTGACTAAGAAAAATTGACATATTTCGTTTCCGGTTTCGAAGCGCAACAACGCTGAGATGATAAATCACATTCTGAAGCACTACGGAACATTGAATCAACTTGGTGATGTGGGAAGGTAGATTATTGTTGAAGAACGGAATAAATATAGTTTTGAATATCCTCAACAACGCGTTTCATTTTTTTCTGCTTCTCTTTTCTTCCTCTTTTCCATCCTATTTTTCTATTTCGTGATATCGAATGAATTGAATAGACAACATAACGAGTGACTAGGATTGATATCATTACATCGTAATGTGTTTGTAAATACTTAATACAAATCTTGACCATTGTTCGCACAACAATTAGTAATAGTAATATTGCTAGCAAATACTGTGCAACCACTTTAAGATACCGTTCAGAATAAAAACGATCTAAACAAATATTCCATTTAGTTTAGTTACTAGAAAACACTTAACAAGCAAAAGGACAACGCTGGCGACTGTGTTAAATCCATGAGGAATGAGCCATGGATTCGACTTCATGAAGCATTCCTAGAGATGATTTAATACACATTTGGTTTTGCGACCATCTTCGATTGCCTGCCTATAAACGAAGTCAACGCTGCTATCCTCCTAGACCTCCTAGACACTAAATCCTGCTGGCCAATTGCCGAAAGCGGAAGCTCGGAAAGCTTGAATGAGGGCGAGCAGAACCAATTTATTCAAGGGCACCTGTTACCACTGCACTTCCCTCACTTGCACGCCGCTTATAATAAAAAATAGCGACTGTTCATTACTTTAACCGCAATTTTGTATAGCGAATAACGAAGACAGCTGTACTGTTCACTTACTGAGGTATGTAGATTCACGAACCATCTTCACATGTCTTTGCGGTCTCAGCAATTCTCCCATTCTTGTCGTCTACTTTCAACCACAACACAAAGAAGTCGTCCCGTTTGTCAGTGTATAGATAGATTCTTTTACGTTTTGGGAGTCTGTGGACTCTTTTACTCATCTGAATTCTGAATTCTGGTCAACCTTGATTTTTTCTGGAAACTCAACATAGCACTGCCAAAGGTTTTCAAACCGTTACCACAAACAGTTGCCAGTTTTGTGGATGTGAGTGATGTCTGCTAACTTGCGACCCATATTTTCCAGGATAACAGATGATAAGTGCCGAAGTAAACATAAAATTCTCTGTGAGTTCATTTCTGATTTCATGGAACTCACAAATATAGCACATATATTGATATAAGATTATCGAAATACACAACATGCAAAAAGGGAGCGATAAAAATATCTGAAGTCATTTTGCTCTTCTCTACGTTATGGTCGTAAAGGAAATGATGGTGTTTGTCCTATGTCGGCATACGGGCAAGTTGCAATATAAAGAATCACTTCTTCCTTTTAAAAAAACTTGAAATGATAATTAATTGTCGTGAGACTTGTTACACCTGTTCATTTTTTGCTTCGTCCTTTAAAAAAGTACATGAATTACAGCTAGGTGACAGAATATGTTCTTTGCTGTTCTCCTTGTTCAAGGAGTGAACAGCTCATGATTATTGAAACCCCAAAAAATCCCTTTTGAGGTAGAAACACAGTTAAAACCAACGCTTTTGAAGTTGCATACTCTGCATATTAAAAAAAGAAAAAGCTTTCAGCGTTGATCAGTCCCTGAAGGATGAGCCATCCATTCGACTTCGTCAAGCATTGTCAGAGGTGAATGAACACATGCCCTATACAATGACTTAAAATGACCTACTGATAAATTTAGTCAGTTGGGGCTGCTGTCCTCTCAGACAAGCCTGACTCCACTTTGCAGACATAGTAATGATGGAAGACGCGCCCGGAGCGTAGGATGAAACCAAAAACTTGCTTTGTTTTGTAGGATACCTTTAGCCACTGCGTTACACATGCGCAAAACCCTACACAACAGATAGTAAAAGGGATTTGACCAGGTCATGTGTAGGCCAGTGGTTAGAGGTCTACCGCAGTACATATGTAGTTTGATCTTGTTCCCCCATAAAACCTAGTTTTCGAGGTCTAAAAAATTGTGCTAGAATAGTCTAAGAATATAAAAATTATTGTTTCATTACATCCAAAACGACAGAAATTCATCGCATTATCTATGGGTTAAATAAGCTCTGAGATGTTCATTGAAATTTGATGCATGACGCTTTACTGAAGGATGAAAGGACGCCGAGCGCTCTAGTGACAAGGGAAGCAGCGCTATCCCAAAGAATAAGATCTCCATTTAATCACTAAGCTGCGGCCTACAATGAGTATTGATGAATGCGGAAAGTCTTAGCGAAGGTGCCTCGATGCTCCTGCGTTTTGGTCAACTAGGGAATTAAACTATTTATGTGTTCATGTATAATACACCAAACATGATTGAAACACTCCTATCCTCTTAAAAGGTTTTTAGTTTATTCTTATTATTGTGCATAAAGTTCCAAGAATATTTGTCCCTAGAAACGTCCCTCAAAACCACTATTCATTAACATCATTTTCTGCTTCCTTCCGTTAATATTGCCAATTTCTTACAAAATGGTGACATTCGTAGTAGCAATTAATCCAGAAAAATCACTTCACCAGCTCATTCTTGCACCAATATTGGTGAAAAATTCGGCTTGAAGAAATCTGTAGAAAAAAAATTATAAGAAAGACTTTATTTTTAAATATAACTTTTACTGTAGATAACGATATTACATGGCAAAATCTAATACATTTTCAAGCTGTGCTATTCACATTCACGGAGCAAATATTCTTCATATTGCACGTTTCATTGGGCCAACCTAATAACTATGAAATTGTAATAAATTAACTACAGACCGTATAAAACAGTAGCTAGAAAGACTAAATTGCAAAAACAAGATGATGAGAGAATGATATGTGACACTATAGTGATCTTAAATGTCCTGAAAAGAGGCCTGATTTGAATGCGGAAGTAGACGCTGATGACAAGTGTGCCAGGTCTGGGTAAACATCCACCATTGAGAGCTAAGAGTCTGATGATATTCTGAGGCACTTGACTCCTCAATTGCACTCCTCTACCCTCTAGACGACGACCACAAAACGATGCGTGCAGTTTTACTATCGATACCTATAATCGTCGGCATCAGTTCGCTTCATCAACCATATTCAAGCAGAAATGGACGAGTTACAATGCTTTCTAAGGTGATCTCTTCGCAAATAAATTATAGATCCAGCAATAGCATGTGTCAATTGGAGAAGGTTTCATTAGCTAATTTTCATAGCAGTTCAACACTTCAATTCACATCCAATTTCGATTTCCGCGCTGACTAATCTTTTGATGAAAGCAGTGCATTATAATACTTACGCCATTTAAATAAGTAAACCTTTGATACTACAAAAGCGATCTATGAAACAGCGTAAAAGGTCCTTCTCCCTATTTTTCACACGTCTACTTTCACGAATTTTTAAAAATAGCTAGTTTTTGTAAAAATTTATTTACTACCAAAACTAATGACGTAGAATAGAAAATGGCAGAGTGAAACACAGGAGCACATGAATGTTGATGTTTTTTTCTTGGAAAGTATCCAGGTAGAAAGAAAATTTTAATGACTGGTAGACAAAAGTATTCCAAGTGGACCATAAAAATATCCGTAATAGCTAGAAAAACAACTTTGAAAAGAAGGAAATGAAATAGTTAATTATATGTCTAAATCAAAAATATTTACTTCGTCAATTGCCGAATTATTACAGGGGTTATTACATTTTGTTTTGTGAGAAAAAAAATAAGCAGCAAAGTAGAGTCGACTATGAGCTGCCTGACAAAGCTCTTCATTTAAAATAGAAAATAATAAGCTAAAAGGATTGCGGTCTCACTTCAAGAAATAAGCTGTAAGCAATAATTTCATTGAAAATGTTAAACTTATAAAATCGTATTTTCAATCTCCGCATCGGAGCCAGCTGACTATTTGCATTGCAATGCTGGCGGAATTTTTTTTAAAAGTCCGAAACGCCATCACTCACTTGTATCTCTTGGACTTTAGATCGGAAATATTTTTTAAGCACAGAGAAAAAAGTTTAGGCATAAATTTCGATGCTGATATTGATCGCAGAACACTGGACGAAGGACAGCCGTGCGAGCAAGCAGGGTTTCGAAAAGGATTTAGTACGATGGACCACATTCACACGTTAACAAGGCTCATTGAAATATCGCGAGAGTACAAAAGACCAAGGGCTTAGTTGAGTGCTTCTATCTCAATTGAATCAAAGGCCTTATGTAAGTCGATGAAAGTGAGACAGAGCGGTCTTTCGTACTTTCACGATACTTCATTGAGCCTTGTGAATTTGTCCATCGTACTAAATCCTTTTCGAAACCCTGCTTGCTCACACGGCTGACCTTCGTCCAGTGTTCTGTCAGTCCTGTTTAGGATGACTCGGGTGAAGAGTTTGTAAACGACAGACCGCAAGCAGATCCGGCGACAGTTGCCTATATCATGTAGATCGCCCTTCTTAAACAACAACACGGTCTTGCTGGTCTTCCACTGAGTAGGGACCTTGCATCCAGACAGGTAACGTGTGAAGAGCCGAGCCATTGTGCTTACGAGGACTGGCGGAAGGTTCTTCAGATGTTCTGATCTTATCCTGTCCGGACCTGGTGCTGTTCGATTTTTCACCGACGAAATGGCATGTCGGATTTCGGAAGGGAGAACGGGTGGAACAGCATATCTATCCTCTTTTATTTCTTAAGACGGGATCTCGACGTGGCTATCGAAGAGATCTGAGTAGTAATCGTGGATGATTTTCTCCATTGCCATTCTGGACGCTATTATTGTTCCGTCTGGGCGTCGAAGTGCAATCATCTTGGTATTGTAATTGGCGAAGCTTCGGCTTTGCGAATGCTTTTCCCAGCCTCTGCAGCTCCGACCATTACTGCTGCTCTTCTTTCTTTAAGATCTTCTTTTATCGCCTGTCTGCATTGTTTCGCAAACTCGGACGTTAGTTCGCGGTTGCCTGCAGCTCGTGCGAGTCCGCGCTGGCGTATTAGCTCCATAGTTTCTGGAGACAGACCTCTCTTGGTGACCTTCGAACTATCATCTTTCATAGCGCTAACGTGAAGATGTTGTATGAGCCGATCGTATTCCTCGTCGATGTTACCGACAACGGCGTCTTCCCAATAGCCGACCAATGAGTTGAATAAGTCCCAGTTTGTGGTGGTTCTGGTATTTCGGTTTTTGAATTTAGCGGCTTTTTCTCCATTTCGTGAGAAATAAAATCTTGCACGAAGGAGACGGTGTTCTGAACCCCTCTGTTGAACCTCTCCAAGTCCATGTAGAGCGCTTCGACTTCTTCTTCATCATAGTTTGATGTTGGCGCGTAGACGACAAAGATTGTCAAAGCCGGTATTGATCCACATCTTCTTAATCGTAAACGTCCGCGTCCTATCCAACGCTGCGAAATTGGAGGCTCTTTCGGGGTCAGGGGAACGAGCCCCGTTTTTTTCTTTTACTGTGTTTAGCATTTTGTTACCCACGTATAGCTTGCTGGGCTCTAAACGTGTGGGCTGGGTATACTCACAGGTAGCTTGCCAGGCTGTCCCAGAATGGACATGGAACTTATTTGTTGGAGGCGACTCCTAACCGCCTCCCATATACTTCCCTGTCACTTGATTGCAGGCTTTTGGCCGAATCGCCTCAAAGAATACGATCCGCATAGAGCGAGAACACACCCACACACGCATGCATGAATACGCCTAGCAAATATAGAAGGTATGTGCCAAATCGGCGCAGCAGAAACAGGAAGTCTGTCCCCTGGATCCACCTGCGTCTCAGGGAAGCAAAGGTCACTTTTGGTCCGCGATTAACCCCCTATCCGCCACCTGGGCGCGCTACGTAGCCTCGCGACTAACCGGCTCGAGATCCCTCATATAAGGGAGATCCGTGGATCCATTCAGATAACAGAGCTTTTAAATAAAACTTATTTCCAAATATGATGCTCCTATTTACTTATATTAGTTGGAGGTCCACTACATCTTGTGAAGCCAAAAAATCGATAAATGTAGGTAATGTCAGAAAAAACTGCGCAGCTAAAAAATCTAATTGTAAACTGCGATGCAAAAGAAATGTAGTAATTGGCTTTTATAGTTGAACAATGGTTCGAACTCGACAATGGTTATACCGGACACTTCGCTCCCACTACTTGCAGAATGTGGGCGGTACGAGCAGAAGAAACTGCATCAATGTACTAACATGTTCTATAAAAGTGGCATTGTCAACGATGTCAACATCACTTGGATTGACATATTGGAAAGTACTGAACATTTCAATGAGATGTGCGAGTGAGTCCGGACACGTTGGTTCAGTAGAGGACAGAACAACCATCGCATCACACATGGTAGTTTATATGGTCCAAAACTTCAAAATTCTGCACTTTTCTATGCGATTGAGCTGATAGGAGATTGGTATAAAAAAAACTTCCATTCAACTAATTTTTCGGCGTTTTAGTTCAAAACTAGCTCGTATCACAAGCTATGAAGAGTTTGGGAAGCCTTCCTAATTTCTTTTCCTACATTTCCCTTTTTCGCTTGAAATTTGATGGTCTTGGATTTCCCAGCATAAAGTGAATAAGTTTGAAAAGATCATCTACCTCTTATGATTTCGAATTTCCTTAGAGTTAACCATTTATGGTTTTCATACAGCTGAAACGAATTATTCTGCGGAAATGATTTGCGTCATGCATCCCACAACCACAAGGTTACCTAAAAATGGGTTTCACGCAGTTTAGGTTTCAACTCAACAATCCTATCCTTTGAATATTTCTCATCTTCCAGTCCACTGAATTTTGTCTGGAGCGAAACAAATTTCCGTTCATTTTAGCCTGAAATGATTGAAGAAATTCCCAATCGTTTTTTGAAAAATGATTGCGGAAGTTCTTTGTAGAAGGAACGGTGCAAAACGTTTGCTGAAAGACATCAAATAAATTTATAACCAACGAGGGTTATTACGAATGCTTTATCGTTGATTGAACGGCCTTCTGTCGAACTTTACAAAACCAACGAAACAGTTTTTTGTGTAAGATCACATGAACATTCGATGTACCCACTATGTACAATTTAGGTTTTTCAGCAATATCTTTGTATTCGATATGTGCATTGAACCATACAAGCATAGATGTTTTGATGAAGACGAAGCAGATGTCTACGATTCCGTCGTAAAGGTTTTCCACATCATTTGTCAAGGTGGTTATGGAGGTCAGATTCGTAGATTTATCTCATCAGCACTTGTGCGCTTACACAAATCTATAAATGGCTACAAAACCATATCAAACTTTAGAGATACTGCGAAACTTTGGTTGTTTTACGAGAACATTAACACGAGCTGAAATGAGGCAATGTGAAGCTGAGATGATTGCGAATATCGGAAAAATCCCCGATGTGACATTTGTCGACAAAAAAGCGCGACAAGCTGCTATTTGTGGGCAAGTTTCCTCTTTATACTACGAGATTACAGCAGTTTCTAATGTTGCGTTAGGTTCGTTCTTTCATTGTGCACTATTCAATAAATATTAAATGACCATACTATCCGCGGTTCTAAGCTAGCTGCTTCACCATTTTGCGATCTCAAAAACTAAGGAGCATAATGGACGATTTGAACCACGACCACTTGCTCAGCTTTAGTTGTTCTTCATAGTTTCGATGTTCGAGCCTATTTTATAGCAAAATACAGCTTTTTAAGTTACGGTTTTTTTTTGCAAACCGACTACCATTGAACATGGGTAACAACAATCAGTAATATTTCTTACACGACTGCGGTGATACCATGTTGGTATAAGTTTCATTGGGCCAACGGTTCGCAGTTTTGACTTTCCCAGTGCGACGCTGATCTGAGTCGATTGTTCCCAGGTTGTTCGTTATCATGATGTTCGGTGGTTGTTCGATGTCGCATCGAACTTTTAAACAAATCCCATGTCAGCTCAGTTATGTAAGAAATCATTTGTTCTTCTATTTTTTGTTGTCTAGAGAAGAATAATAATTTTTTATGGCTACGATTGGCGACAAGGAAATGAACTGGTTTCAATTCGTGTAGACCGATATTCCACCTCTTCTTGTGCCCCTTGGGCTATATTATTGCACATCAACAACAAATGGGAGAGCTTCAGTATGCAAATTTGAAAAAAAACCTTATTAGAAGATAAACCAATCCTGGCATTCAACCACAATGATGCCGAGACATTTGCAAAAGACCTCAGGTCGGACCGAACCTACGATTACCCCTTCTCTGGGCTCACGCAATACCTTTTGCCCCACTGATGCCCATGTTTTGACTTTCTCTCAGCCAATTTTTTCTTTATTGATACCATCAGCATTCAAACATCAACGAGAACGATCTGGGATGCTTAAATTTGTATTGATCCCAGTTGGGCTAAGGCTGTAGTCGAAATCACAATGTATAACTTCAGTACCTATTAGGTTTCAGTAGTAGACTGCAGCCGCCTCAGCTTAAATAGATTTAATGGCCATTCCAGTTAATGAGTAATTGTCGATGGTATCGTTTAGGTAAAAAAAATGGATGAGAGAAAAACAAAGCAAGGGCCTCAGTGGTGCAATCGGTAACACGTGAGACCCCGGAACGGTAATCCTGGGTTCGAGGCTGGGCTGCGGTCGAAGGCTTGCAAATACCTCAGCACTATTGTGGTTATATTTCACGTAATATTCTACCATGAAAAGTAGTAGGCAGTTAATAAGTTAAACAAGCACTGACATTGTTAAATGAGTTTTTTTAGGGCACTGACTTGCTTTTTCTTACTTGTTTTTTTTTGGATTGCACCATTCTCACGCAATTTGATGTTTAGAACAATGCAAAATTATATTGATTGCATTCGATATCCAATACGGTATGAATGCGGGTATCGAACATGGATTGTGGTCCGCGAAATCATCGTTGGACCAGTACGAGTACTCCTCCCTCAATGCGGCTTCAGTATATCATCTACTCACTAGCATGTATCCACATTATTTATTCATTGTTCGCTTTATATCTTACATCGCAGTGAAATTCATGTAAAGGTGTCTTGTGTGATAAATCGTTAAAACTGTTCATCGTTAATCAATCGCTGAAGGATGAACAATAGATCCCAGTTCATTCGTAAATATTACTGAAAAGTTCGGTTATAAAACGGTTTCGGGTAGTACAACGCAGTATTTCCATCCTCTCAAAGAAGCCTAGAGCTGATTTATCAACCTCGTAAAGAGTGGTTAGCTTGGTCAGACAGTGCTTTAGGATCGAACCAATAACCGATTGTCTACTGCAAACCATCTTTACCACTACGCTACACGTACGTTCTTTCGTAGTCAAGGCCTGTCAGTAACGTATAAGCAATTCTTAATCATTCATACAAGCAATTCATTACTGTACTTTTGCTATTGGCGGAATATTCAGGCAAAAATACCCCTGAAAATATTTATTTAGAAACATAATTCAAAAATATCAAAAGACAACGACAAATACTAAGAAAGTGAATGGCGAACTATGAGAAATGAAGCGATACCTCGACTTTCAATGGAATCTTGTTAAAGTCAAAAACAATCGCACAACATTCACCACTATTTACCAAAACCCGAAATAATACAAAACATGCTATCTGTCTTGTCTGTAGACAATACGACAATAAAATGCACGAGAATGTGAACAGAACGAAAGTTCAAAGATTTTCTTTGAAAACCAGTTACAATGGAGATTTTCAATGTTAATAAGAAGGAATTTTGTTGAACAAGCTGTAAAAATTGCTACTTGGTGGGTCTCTTAACTACGGTTGTCAGAATAAATAGGTTCGAATAATAACTATATTATAGTTCTTAAACAACAGATGACGAATATGTTGGTTCAGAAGTCTAAGCCAAGAAAAAAATTTATAACACCCTCTTTGGTATCTTTCACTAATTTTGATAAAATATCCGTGCTTTTTTCTTGAAGTGTTACAGAATAAAAAAATGTTTCGAAACTGTCTAAATACAACCATAGCGATGCTGAGATTTTGGCAAAACTCGAACCCTCGGCTGCGTTTTAAACCCTTCATTACCTTTACCGGAGGCTCACATGTTATCCACTGCATCAATGGAGACTCTTGAATTCCATTTCTCTCAGGCAGTTTTTTACTCTATCAGTGCTATCAGCAGTCACCTTTAAATATGCTGATAGCATTGATGGCTTAAAAAATTATCCTAGGGAAACATAAAGCCATAGCTTCGTTGATATGATAGATAGCACGTAAGCCAAAGTTAAGGAAAGGGTAATCGCGAGTTAGAAGCTTCCCTGAAGCTTCAAATTCTTCTCAAATTCCAGCATTCTTGTTGCTATATTTCACACAATATTCCCACACAAAAGAAAACATTATAGACAGTAAATAAAAGCTAAAACTTTCGTAATAAATGATCACCTTGCGCTCACGGATGTTCGAAAATTTGAACTTTTCTGCATTCTATATCGATAATATCACAAGAGTTACAAAACAACAGCAGCTGACGTTGATTTATACCTGTTAACGAGCTTTTAGGGGTTATGAGTAAACTTGTGTTAAAAGCGTCTTGCGCAACTATGACTATGGACAGCCACCAACAATGACCTTCATGCAATCAGCTAGTTATTTACGCAAACTAACGAAATTTCTAAAATTCTAACAAACCAAATCAAAAACGACCAGAGGGGGTAGGCAGTAATTCCCTACATTCAATTACCAATCATCTGATTTTGGCATCAAAAACGAACGACGGCCATTGTCAGGGTATCATAATATACGTAGAGATACAATAGCCTCTTAAAGGCATCCCGAGAAGTAAACCATTTCAAAACAACGATACAAACCGTGGAATTTTCAAATAGACATGTTTTTTTTCAAAATTTTTCTACTTTTCTGATATTACTATATTTCTCATCAAGTTGAAGTAATTAGTAACAGAATGAAGCATTACAAACCAAGGATTATCACATTAGACAATGCACCACAATCAATGCCAGCTCTCTCGAACCGGTCGACGTTTCTCAGTATATAATGTTGCCTAAAAAAGACGAAACTATTACATTTATTTAAAAATGTGCATCAAAAAAGTATACATTCAAACGGAACATTGATAACTGGCCTTCCAAAACTATCCAGTGCAAGTGCTTCAGCTTCGCCGATAATGAAGAACTTCTCGTCGACCATCGGAAGGGTAGCATTACAGCGTGGATTGCAATCACGAAGCCAGACATCAAGTTTATCTTAAAAGTTCCTTTTTAGTCGTAAAAACTCCTTTTGGTGTAAAAATACCTTAGCGAGCAATCGCATGCGTATGAACCGGCATTTGCACAAACAATTGTAATAAATATCAAGTCACCAAACCGCTGTGTAAGCTAGTCGAATTAGAATACTTGGAGTGAATTTTATGTATGGAATGAGAGCATGCCCGAGTCATGTGGCATCTCATAAAACTTCCGTTTAACTGATATTTTCCAGACAGCGAAGAAATTCCTATACTATAAAGTCTCTAAGGAGGGTGAATGAGAAAGCACGCTGGAAGTCATCGGCCATTCTAGGTAGGAAAGAAGCTTATTTGCTTATGACCTCACATTGTGCAGGTTGGCAGAGGTCTTCATGGATCAGAGAACGTTTTTCCAGATAAGCTTATTGTCAGCTTGCTGATTTGCGCGCAATGCATCGTATGCAATGCATCGCCGCATTTTGCGCGTCCCAGTTAGAAATGAAAAACGCTGCAAAGTTGAAGGATGCAAGATATAAGTTCTTTGATAAATTTTTTAACTGCTATAAAGATAAAAAAGAATTTCAGTACAGAGGAATGGTTTTCAGTGAAGAATGAAGTGATTTTGTGTATTGCCTCATAACAAAACCGTAATCATGTTTCCCACAAAAAGTGCACAACGCATCCAAATATATTATATATGCAATACACACACCACAATCTCGAACACCATCTAAAACGTCCATACACGACACGTAATACATACATACATCCAT